>JANDKE010001959.1:0-11745 GCA_027627275.1 Coprinellus aureogranulatus | reverse complement strand
GACTATGTACAATTTTGTGGTGGACCCGCACCTGATTGGGAGCGCCAGGGCAAGGAGCTCGGGAAGACGCAAGGAGAAAGGATAGGCGCCAGTGTGCGTATGTTCAGACCATCGCATCCTTGCGATTCATGGCCCTATCTCTATCAAAGCTTGAGAACTGACGGGTATGCATTAACCAGGACTTGAAAGAACTCTTAGACAAAAAACAAAAAATCGACATAATCGATGTTCGCAACCCAACAGAGTTCTCCATTGTGCATCTTCCCGGATCGCGGAATGTGCCCCTTAAAACACTCCTCGCCTCACCAGAGTCCTATATAAATCCCAGCACTCCAACTGTAGTAACATGCAGGCTTGGTAACGACTCACAGATCGGGGCTGAAGCGCTCAGGAACGCGTTGCTGGAACAAGGAAGAAAGGAGGGTGAGGATGATGATCTTGTGTGCAAGGCCGAGGAAGAGGTTGGGACGATGTCGACCAATCCAAAGATTCAAAGTGATGTCAGTGCTCGTGAGCGCGATGAGCTCAAGGAAGGTTTAGATGCGCCAACCCCTGTGGTGGACCTGGTAGGAGGTCTGAGAGCTTGGAGTGTGCAGGTCGACCCCAAATTTCCCCAGTATTGAATAGGACCCTTCCTGCAGCATCTGAAGTCAAATATAAAAGATGGGCTTACGCTCCCCTTGACTGTCCTTCAAGTTTGCCTCCGTACGTATGGACGCAGATAGGCGCTCGGCCGCCACTGGTGAACGCGTGATGACGCGCTCGGATGCTTTGATACGCGCTTGCCTCTTGCCACCATCGTCCTCCCCAGATTAATCCGACTTGTCTCAGCTTGTCTTAAACTTGGTTCTGCCAAATATTCTCCTCCTCGGCTGGTTTCCTCAGACTAGTCTCTTCATACACACTCAACTGAGGTTCACGCAACAATGGCTACACATCCCCCACCTGCCCGCATGACGGCTAACATCGAAGAAGGTACCGGTCCGGAGCCCACGGTCATCCAAAGTCCACCAGGGAAACCTCCCGTTCTCCCCTGGCCTGACATATCCAACCGCGCGAAATGGTCTGTCAGCTCCTACAAGTTTGGGTTCGGGGTTGAATGTCTGCGAGATGGAGACATGGAGACATTCTGGCAGTGCGTTGTTCTCTCTTGCTCTAGTTGACTAGAAAATCAATGGGCTGGACGGATAGCTCGGATGGCCCGCAACCCCACTCGATAACGCTAGAGTTTCCGTGTAAAATGGCTATCCAGGTGGGCAATAGCACTCCCTTGCCTCCGTCGTGCTTTGTTACTCATGCAGTGCTGACGAAAGGGAGCCCTCATAGAAAATAAGCATCCTGCTTCGATTCCAATCCGATGACTCGTACACGCCGTCTACGCTCTCTATTCGCGCGGGTGCGTTCACCATGTTGACATTAAGCTACAAGCCAGATTGACTTTGCTCCCGTCGTCTCTGCTCAAATCTGTAATCCGTTGCTGACGGTCTGAACTCTTGCTGTGGCACCTTCCGACCCTGCACTTCACTTTGATCGCCTCCTTCCCTTGGTCTCAACTTGCCATTATTATTCGCGCATCTCGCGTGTCCTCATCTTCCTTGGTCCACCTTGCGTCCAACTCTACATCGGTGCTCTTTTTGGCTCTTTTCACCGCTTGCCGTGGATTTCTCCACTTACGCCCTGCTTCCGCTCTGCCTGCTCTCCGCTTGACGCTTCCTTACCTTCCCTCGTACGCTGTGACGGGGGTCTATTCCCGCTCCAGGCACCTCAACTTCTGATCTTCAAGAAGTCCGTGTCATCACCTTTGAGAAACCCGAAGGATGGATCACTTTCGACATTTCAAGCGAGGTGAACGATGACGGTGACGGGCTGTAAGTTCTTTATCTCCTGGAGATTGACTTTCCACGACTGGAAGTATCCTTGCAATTTAGCTCACGAATCTTTCACTAGGTGCCCTGTTTATGCATACGTCCTCCATATAGTCGTTTCGCAAAATCATATGAGCGGAAAGGATACACACGTCCGCGGTTTGAGAGTCTTGGGACCCATTGAGTGAGTGTCCCTATCCTCTTCCCAACCACACAATCAAGGAGAGTTGGGCTGAAAAGGATGTCAATAGCGATAACCTGGGCAATGAAGATGATGTCTTTGCATTCAGGACACCGGCATTCAGGCGGTATGCTGGATTACGATAGTGAACACTCTTGTAGATGATAGAAGACAGATGCCAGACAAAAGAACAAATGGGAAGAACGCGAATAATGAGGGGTAGCTTTTCGCTTTGAACGCCGGCAACCCCCTACTTTTCTGAGTAAACGATCAGATTGACAGTCGAAGAACGCAAAAGAATGGAACCGTACTGCCGAGTTTCAATAACTTTGCCAATTTCGCCGCCTTCTCCGCACTTCCTGAGCTCCCACTACTTGCCGCTGCCACTGGCTTTGCGTTCGCGTTGGATGCTGATGCCGCAGGTTGAGAGGGCGCGGGTGGAAGGGGAGCAGGAGCTGGGATCGGGAGGTCCTCGGCCTGTTCAAGAATGGAAGGCAGGATGGGAGCAGGGGATTGGTCGTCTATGGAAGACAGGCAGAAGAGAGTGCAGGTGTCAGAATATAGTGGCCATTTGTCAGATAATCACTGCGCCTTACGATTCATGCTTTCATCCTCCCACCTCAGGAACAGGATCGAGCTCGGTGTGAGCTGCAGATCGTAGAGAGTCAAGTCCCTCACTTTGGGGTCAGACACTTTCAAGTCGCGCTTTGGAGGCGTTTGGTCTGTCCAGCGAGCAGCGTTAGCCTTTCATGTACCCCCCGGATACGTGATAGAGAAACACACATATGATGAACTTGACCTTCTTTCCCTCGTCGGTCAGGCATCCACGCACAAACTTGTATACTTCCCTAATCTTATCCGTCGTCGCGAATTTGCGTTCAAGTTGAGTCTGATCGGGGAACTTGATACGAATTCTGGTCTATGTTTAATGAGCAATTCAGCTTCATGTTCGAAGAGTATGCAATCAGACAGAGATTGTGACGTCCTCGTATCGTCCTTCATGGTACTCACCTCAGGCCATTTCTCCATCTTCTTCTCCCTTTGCTTCTCCCTCTCTTTCTTCAACGTAATCGACGCTGCGTTCAGTGCGCTTGTCTGCGCATTGAGATGAGCCTGTTGTTCGCGCAGGTCGGCTTGTGTTGGGGTGAAGAAATCATCTGAAGGCGGCGGTGGAGGTGCAGGGAGCGATGGGAGGGCAGTGGGAGGCCGATAGATCTTGAATGTGCCAGGGGCCGGTGGTGGGGAGGGATCGGGGCGCGTCGTCGATGTTGCAGCACTCAGAGTTGAGCTTGTGTTTGCGATAGNCTGCTGGNNTGGCGATTCAGAAGACATGGTACTGGTNGAAGAGAAAGCAGTGGATTGTGGTGNCATNGAGTACAGCATCATACAAACGCGTAGTCGTTACATAAGCTACCTATTCGTCGACAACACTGCAACAAATGCCTGTCTCGACTTTGGAAGANACCTGAAGGGAGAATCGTTAGAACAATGGTTCTGGCAGACACGACAAGGGTCAGACGAGTATANTTTGTCTCAAGCCCCGGGTTCCAGTTGCATTGGCGTATGCTCCCTTGAATTGAACACCGCGACGTTCGAACGCAAATTACTTGAAAGCATCATATGTGCGATGNACAAAGGACTGATACTCACAGCAAGGATGATACAAGTGGAGGAGGAGGGAGGAAGAGGAGAACCGTCGCTTCAGCAAAAAAATTGGGAGTTTTGTATCCTATTTGCNCATGTTAGACTATGGCGTCTATGGCGTCGNAAGCCCCTATCTCTGTGGTGCTCCTTGCCTNGTCTCTTNCATGTCAGAACACTGCAACCACCACGAAGGCTGCGGGCACGACCATTTGGGGAATGATCTCGGCCCAGAGGATAATCTCTATTCGCAGATCGACAAAGACAACGTTGTCGCGCTCAATGGCGTNGGNCCTGGCTCNGACATCATCAAGCCATGGTCAGAGCGGTTGGACACAACAAAGTTTCTCGAGTCGGATGCCGATGACCAACTGTGAGTATCCACGAGCCAANAAAATCCAATGGCCATGACGCTCGACGCGTACTAGAATCATCCGCGTTCCTTTCACTGGCTCCATCCGCCTACGCTCTCTACTGCTCAAGTCAGGTCCAGCATCTCAAACGCCTTCAAAGATCGTCCTCTTCGCCAACAAACCTGACCTGGACTTTGACTCCGTGGAAGATACACCCGCCTCTCAAGAGTTGGATGTGGTAAATAGCAGCGACGTTGGGGAATACCCTCTGAAGACCGTCAAGTTCAGCAATATTAGCAGCGTTACCCTCTTCATTCCGGCATCGCAAGGGGCGGATACGACAAGGATAGAGTATGTAGGATTCTTGGGAACCTGGGCCAAGGTGCGTGGCTTTATAACCATTCCATTGTTCAAAGTATAATGTTGGCCCAAGAGGAACCAAAACCCGGTCATCACTGTCTACGAAGCACAAGCAAACCTTGCGGACCATGAGAAGATCCAGGGCATGGATGGCACTCACAGTTCCATTGGACACTGACGAATATGCACTACGACCGATGCCCGTTATCGGTGAGGGACAATAAGCAGAGATCCGTGTAGCTTTGTATTGTATCACGGCAGCCGCACTGATGCTGATGTCGATCAATTGAGACCTGCTCCCGACCATCATGTCAGTTCCTCCAGAGATACTTGCTATCGTTTTCGTGTTCGAATCCTCGCGCACAGTCGAACAAGAAGCGTCAATACTCCTCAGCAAATATGCTCACAACGTCCTCATGCGCTTAGCCCAAGTACGCAAGGGCACCAACTCCACGGTTCGTATAGAATCCACACTGGTGAGAGGACCTGTGCTGATCCCGAGTAAGCTCCTGGCTGGTGTCATCACATATGGTGTATCAGATACCCTTCCAACGCCCATAATATGTCGACGCAACTATCTGACCTTGCCTGAGATATATCCCAAGATTACCGGGCAAGTTTGGAGCTACTTTTGCCTTGGGACGATGAATGCACCGGGCCCGAGCGGGATGTCTGCCCTTGAGGGTCTTGTGGCCGCCCTAGAAGTGTGTTCTGTTCACGGATTTGGGTTCTAAGCTAAGCAAAATACAGTTGTTTGAAGATATGGTCCCGAAGAAAGCTAGATCCTCCAAGTATATTATGCACCTTGCGTCTTGTGAACCTGACGAGTTCATCCATCCAATGTGGAACGATGCACCCGAACTCGACGATGTGACATGGGAGAGCCTACCTGACGAGTTTAAAAAGGTATGTCAATACGCTGAATACTCAGACGCAGCTCACCTTCAGCAGAGGGATATCAACTATAACCTCTTCACAACAGGCAAGATACCCGAGAAGCTCGCGAAACTGCATGCGAAGAGTTCAGAAGGCGACACGATGACACCGTGGTTTCCCGTGCATAACCACTACGTCGCGCTCACAGGGATTCCGCCTGCTCCTCCTGCCGCACCTACCTCTGCGCCTGCGCCCCAACCCAAATCCACCCCCAAACGACCAAACGAAGCTGCATCCGGACAGGATACCAAACGCCCACGCATCTCGGACAGTCCCTTCTCAAGCATCTTCCAAACCCACGCCGAAGACGGCAACCCCCAAGATCCCCTCCAGCAGCGGTGCCCACTCCCCCACCGTCGATGTCTACGCCGACCTTGGCCCCCGCTGTGGTACCTCCTCCGCCTTCCCTTCCGTCAATCACCCCAGCCGCTATGGCAGTTATACAGCCTTTAAGCACCACGGCGGCAGTCAGGCAATTCGGGGCGCAGCTTCAGCATTCCATCAAAGCCTCCGAGGCAGAGATAGTCGCCGCGGAGGCGGCTGGGGATATGGCAGCAGCTGAGAAGGCCAGAGAAGCTCTCAATATGAAGAACGCCACTATGAGATATCTCGTTACATCGAAGCAACACTTGCTGCCAGCGCCAGCAGTGGGAAGCCAGCAGGCGCGGGCCCCGCGGCCTGTCCCTGAGACGGCAGGATCTTCTGCACCTGACGGGTATAAGCCATCTACACCCGAAAAGCATCCAACCGTGCCACAGTTCAGCTCGCCCAGTATGCCGCCTGCTTCGAACATCACAATGAACCAGGCAAGCTCATCTATGAATCCGATGGTTTCTGCCCAGAATATGGCCCGTGCTCAGCAGGTTATTCAGGCTCAAGTTCAGGCACGGTCTCAAGCCCATGGCCAAAGCTCAGGGTCTGCGCAAGGGGGAGGTTCTGGTTCTGTCCAGCATGGGATGGTGATGCCTCCGGGGCAGTCCCAGCCACCAGTGAATCCGACAGAAATAGACCGACAGTTGCAAGAAGTTATGAAACAGGATTGGAACCGGAAGCTCAACCAAAAAGCCGATGCCAACAACCGGCCCATACCGCAGCCAATGGCCCCTGCACCCCCACCACCACTCCCCATCCCCAACGGCCTGGCGAGTATGCTTGCCTCAGCATCACAGCCCGAGCCAGTCAATCCCATCCAAATGGCCCGAAAGTACGAGCCGCTCATGCAAATAGCTCAAAACCCCGCAAACCGGGAAATGCAAGTGCAGATCGCGATCGGCTTGGCGAGGTTCCAGGGCGAATGGGAAAGAGAGATCGCCAGTAAGAGCGTTGCTGATAAGCCTCCTTTGCCAAACCTTTGCGATTCTCAGCGAAATCCTTCGACTGTGTGGAAAGGGACGTTGAAATGGCTGGGCAATTCCGGGAAAGGGAAGACGGAAGTTTCCATCAAGATGAATGCTATGCACCACGACCCTCTGAGCTGGTGAGTGCGTCTTGCCTTTTATCGACGTCCCCGGCAGTAACAGCTCACGATGTACACCCACTCAAAGTCAAGGGCACACCTGGGCCCCAACTATGGTATTACAGCCTGCTCCAAGGGCAGCAGAGATGGCTTTACAGATCAGATCGTGGCTAGAGAGGCATCAGCCAGTTGTGTGCATTTTCGAGGTGGATACTGACGCTCCTCCGCAACAACAGCAAGAGTACAGGAAATTAGCCATGCAACTTCAATTAGCCCTGGTTAGGCCAGAAGGCTATGTGTGTAGACCTTTTTCCCCGATGCTGCAGCAGCTGACCAAATTTCTATCAGTACGCTTTCGCGACGTGGACTAACCCTTCGAGCCACAAGGCCACAAACAATGCGGTATTCTTTACGATGGGGACGAAGCTCGTTGGCGCCTTCTCCCCTATACATGGCTTTCCAGATTTACCGCACGAGGTGGAGATCACGGCGCCAATGATTTGGGAATATATCACCCTCCGTTGGCGTACTGAGATCACCAATACACTGAAGAGTTATGTGAGCTCGATCAACCCGGAAATACGGCAGCGGGCGGGGATGGAGCTAACCACACGCATTGTGAGTGCCTGAAAAGGTTTCAGGAGTTGGCTAAATCCGCATACCCACATGATATCTAGAAAGACCGCATTCAGGCCAACCACTTGGAACAAATGAATATCATTGCCAGTCTGAACGGAGCTCCTGCCAACCCGGATTATCGTTTCATGTTCTTCATGCAGCCGTTGCAACTGCCCAGCCCGGTTCAAGGCCAGATGGTCATGGCAATCCGATTACGACAGCAGCAAATACAGCAGCAACAGCAGCAGCAACAGGCACAAGCCGCACAAAACCAAGCTCAGCAACAGCACCAGCAGAGGCAGCACCTGGCCATGATTGCATCTATGGCGAACAGCGGAGCAACTGGTGGTATAGCGGGGATGGGGAATATGGCAGGGATGAATATGAATAACTTGGGTAATCTGGGCGGTATGGGCATGGCCGGGGGAATGCAGAACCTCGGGAACATGGGAGGAATGGTAAACATGGGGGCGGGTATGCCCAACATGCAGAACCTCGGAAACATGGGCGGGATGGGCGGTGGAGGTCATATGGGAATGGGCGCGATGCAGAACATGGGGAATATGGGAGGTCAGATGGCCGGGCTGGGTAATATGGGTGGAATGAACATGAACATGGGGAACCTTGGCGGGATGCGGGGCCATCCAGGGCAGCAACAGTAGGGGACACCCTGATTCTTTCACCTTCTAGCGTCGAATTGGATTTAATTCTGATCATCTTTGTTTTTCTCTTTTCGTTTCAGCCTCGGAGCGACCACTAATGACACAATCTGGCAGTGAACTTGGCAATTCACTGGATATTGCTAATAGACCTGTGAACATTGGTGTTTCTGTGCGGCCTCTCGACGCCGGCTCCTCGTCAATCTCTCCCATGGCGGTGTTCAGACCATGAGCGTAGGTACCTCGGGGCACCATGCCGTCAGTGCCGTCACTCGCAACTTTCTGGCTTCCACCAGGAGACTTTGTCCCCATTGCATCCGTCGGAGTACGGAGCCCGCAGCCGGTCCACATATATATATTGTATGCTGCATGTGCCATGGTTCTACCCCCAGTGCGCCAACATGGTTGCCCACCTCGTGTTGCAGGCCTTCGTGCTCGTCGTGTGTACATGGGCGTTGCGGGTTGTTTACAGGAAGTTCGTGGCCAGGGACCCCTTGTCCATTGTACCAGGCCCGCCCTCCGATGATTTCTTGCTTGGTGAGTCCCCCCACTTCCACTACTCCAGGTTATTCACCAATCCGCCGGGTTACTAGGGAACATGAAGCGTATCTTAGACAAACTGGGATGGGATTATCACGACCATATCACAGAGCGCTGTCAGTAGGCCTTTGCTCGTCGTCTGGTATAAGGCAACCAACGCTCATAGCCGACATGGACAGATGGCGGTGTTTTCAGAATCACAGGACTTTTCAGGGTACGCTCAATGCAACTACGAAATGTTCACCCGTATTGAACACGGGCCTGTTTTCATAGGAGAGTCTCCTTTATGTTCATGATCCCAAAGCGTTGCACCACATCTTGATTAAGGTACGTTTCCTCCACAGACGCGAATGACTGGGGAGTCCTGAAGCCGCGCCTATTAGGACACGGACACGTTCGAAGAATCAGATGACTTCCTCAGGTGAGTGAAAGTGGCAGAGTTCGACAGTTTGCTCCAAAAGCACATTCCGACGCGCCGTGCAGGAACAACGCGAGAGTCTTTGGTATGGGTCTACCAGCGACAATGGGTGAGCTCTTTTGCTCCCAGAACGAGTTTCTCTTGTTCCTCTGACTCTTGTCGTCAGGTGAGCAACACAAGAAACAACGGAAAATGTTGAACCCAGTGTTCTCTCCGGCGCATATGCGCAAGATAAGTGGGTCATGGTTACTGCAATTTCGGACGGTGAAAACGCTCGTGCTAACTAACTGTGACACATTCAGCACCAATCGTCTACCAAGTTGTCCACAAGGTAGGTCCCTTTCTCCAACCTCACGTTCAAAAGGATTTCACTTCCATGTTTGCAGTTGCGCAAATCTCTCGCCGCACAAGTCAGCCAAGGAGAAACGGAGGTGAGGGGAATTCGAGCGCGCACATGATTTACCATACACTGCTCTGACGCTTCTGTGGTAGATTAACCTCAACGCGTGGATGACGCGCACCGCTCTAGAGATTATAGGCCAGGCCGGGCTCGGATACTCATTCGACACCTTAGAGCCCGACGCCCCGGTACACCCATACGCAGCCTCTATGAAGAACCTACCGTACGCACAATAGTAATTCATATCGCTGCCGACTGACGCTAATCCATTGAAACAGAGCAGTGATGAACGACACCGGGATCTCACTCGTCCGAATGTTCCTCCTCCCTTACGTCTTCAATCTAGGCTCTCCCCGCTTCCAGCGCGCCGTAGTCGACTTGCTACCATGGAAGAAACTTCATGAGCTCCGAGATCTGGTTGACATCATGCACCATACCTCTGTCGAAATCTACGAGGCTACGAAGGCGTCTGTGGTGGAAAACCAAGACGAGTCGTCTACTGGGAAAGTCGGGGGAGGGAAGGATATCATGAGTGTTCTGGGTAAGTTCTTCCATCTCTGGATGAACATCAATCAACCTGAGCACTTCCCCAGTCCAAGCGAACATGAGCGCGTCGGAGCAGGATAGGTTGACAGACGAAGAGTTGATTGGCCAGATATCGTACTCTCCCTTCTTCTCAACGCTCGAAGCGGAAACTAACGTTGGACCTCGCAGGTCTGTAACCTTCGCAGCTATGGACACGACCTCGAACATGCTTTCCCGGATTCTCGATATCCTAAGTGAGCGACCGGAGGCACAGGCGAGGCTGCGGCAAGAGATTACCCAGGCGTATGAAGAAACGGGCGGTAGGGACCTAGACTATGACGAACTCAATGCTCTTCCGTTCTTGGATGCGGTATGCAAAGAGACGCTGAGGCTGTGAGTACCATTCCCTGATTTCCGATGGCTGACTGTCTCAACGCTATCTTTGCAGGCACACGCCGACACCTTATGCATTCAAACAGTAACGCCAACTTCCATCCTTTCATCCCAGCGCGCTGACCTTCCCTTACTTATGTATAGAGTTCAAAAAGACGGCATCCTCCCATTCTCTACGCCCATGACCACGACCGACAACCACACCGTTACCGAGATATTCGTCCCTAGCGGCACCGGTATCCTGGTCTCGATGCACCACTGCAACCGCAACCCTGCGATATGGGGACCGGACGCGACGGAGTGGAAGCCTGAGCGGTGGTTAGCCCCCCTCCCTGAGACCGTAGCAAAGGCGAAGATTCCGGGGGTTTATGCTAATCTGTGCGTCCCGTCCCTCACTCTCACTGCTGCGAAGCAGTGTCCTGATGTTCCCTGTAGCATGNCGAGCCTTCTTGGGAAGGGAGCCGTTCGTGGTTATCGGGTTCAAGTTCTCCGAGCTCGAAATGAGTACGTCGTCCTTGGCTTCTGCATCCCTCCACAAATCACTCACGCTTGGCGCATTCACTCTTATGTAGAAGTGGTACTCAGTCTTCTCGTCAAGTCCTTCCACTTTTCTCCTAGTGGGAAGAAGATCGTTTGGTTGTGGAACGGGATTGTACAACCTACGACGGAGGATGCGCCTCTTGCGCCTTCTGGGGCGAAGGTTCTCCAGTTGCCTCTGAAAGTCAAGGCTGTATAGCTTGACTTGGACATCTGGGACGTTTATGTGACCTTGCCAAGTAGAGCTAAGGCACCAGAACCTGTTCGACAAGACTCAAGAGCGACCAAGCCTTGATGTATGAGGAGTTGCGCGTCATCGCCAGGAGATCGCAGTCCTCCTTGGCATGCCGAGTGCCCGCCGTAAGGAAGTTGGCAAGACGCGACCTCGAGAGGGTCTGGTGTAGTCATAGAATATCTAGATACTATACTTTCGTTCAGCAGTCCGTTACCATGATACCTCATAAATTCGTCTTCATCCAGCCTGTCGTCGCCGAAGCACTTGCAGCTTGCTTGAGGATTGTTGATCGCAGGCAAGGAAATGATGTCAGTGTGGTCATGGTTGAAAAGCACAGCAGGGTATGGTGGTATACAGAGGCAGAGCTATAATACAGGTCTAATAACACAGAAGGCAGCAGCAAACGCAACGGAGAAACTTGCAAACAACGAGACTCCCACTCTACTTGCAGAGCCTGTAGGATTCCAAGTGCCAAAGCGACTGGTGAACGCGTCAAAGTCCATGATTGAGCCAGAAGTGGGTGTGGTGAAGGGCGTAGTAGCCTGTCTTGTGGGGGTAAAGACGTCTGCGACCCAGACGGAGCGGCCATCGACGACGGTAACGTAGGTGTATGGGGTTGGGCCGCCGG
>JANDKE010001958.1:0-11757 GCA_027627275.1 Coprinellus aureogranulatus | reverse complement strand
GCGCTTGACAGGCTTGGAGGTGGTGGTAGGCCGTGCGGCGTTAGTGGTGGGTGCAGGTGTGGGTTCGGAAGCAGGGGTGGGCTGAGGTTGTGGTTCAAGTTCAGAGATGGTTACACTCTGGCTCAGGGGTGACGAAGGCCTCTGCTTTCTCGAGGAGTCACCTCCCTCGANGCGCTCCTCTGGTGCTCCTTCCTNGNCGGGCTCTTCNCACTCGCACTCAAGCGGTGCTGGAAGCTCGCGTACTCGACTGCTTTACGCATCTTGCGGTTCATGACGATCTCCGGGCATGCAAGGCGGAGGTAGCTCCGCATNGCNTTNTTGAGGTTNAGCCANCCTTGNTGTGGTTGTGGATGAGCGTAGGTATGCTCNAGGTGTTCGTGTTCGAAGGNTGCAGGGAANGCAGAGNTTGATTGNGANGGNGANGAGGAGGGGGAGTGNGATGGTGANGAAGANGTGGAGGGAGCCATGGAGAGGAGNTCGTCGCGAGTGTANNTGCGAGGNGAGGTAGCTAGGAAACNCTGTGAGCTGCGGGCGCTNAGANGGTNNGCAAACANGACTTACTGCTTGACGCGGTCGACGACGACGATGGGCTACGCCTGTGCCTGGGGANGTAGACAGGGGCAGTGACGTTCAACGAGGAAGACATCGCGGTAGAGGTTGAGCGGTAGGTTGTTAGCCTGGTGTTGCTTGGATGAAGTCAAGGAACTGGGGAGAGTGCCTTGGTTCGATGAGGGNANCACCNCCAGCCTGGCCCCATCTTTATAGAAACGCGGGATGAGCTGTGGGGATGTGGAAGTGGTGTGACTGGGCTGTGGAACTGTGCTAGATGACGGAAGACCCGTCTAGAAAGCCGGAGAACATACGCATGACTCCGACATCAGCCACGACATCATTCCGCGATAAGGCTAAGCAGCTAAGCGCCTCAAATCGGCCGAGCTGGCNGCGCGTGCCGACGTGGCTACGAGTCATTGCAAACGTTGTGCAGCCGTGCCATNGCCAGGAACGTTGCGGAATAAGGCGCCTTCGTTGTTCTGCCGTGATGTGAGCGCCTCATCGCTATCTATCCGTACCTCCGAGTCCGCAGTCCCGCGACCTGTGCTCATTACATTCCTCGGCTCGCCTTATCGACTGCGATCCCATGACACACCTCCATGCGCCTCCCCATCCCCCAAAACTCCAAAGCCACGGAGGCAGCAGCATTGCGACACCCTTCCCCAAATCCCGACGTTACTGCGGAAGAACACAACGAATGCAGTTGAGCCCGACTCCGCGAACGTCATCGCTACGGCCTGCTTCCGTCGGGGCCATGACGCACGTTCCAGAGCGGGTAATCTTGGTGTCATTTTTGGATACTTCACCTCCAGGTTCGTAAATGTGGGGTTGACCAACGTAGCTTCCGAGCGGGGGCTTCATTGGTCCGCATGAAAATCGAAGATGGGGTGGATTCAAATATCTGTCGCATAAAAATGGAACATAGCGATATTAGGGGGTCCTCACATGTACCGCCTCCCTCGGCGCGCTTTGATCCGGTTATCAGCGCGAGCGCCTCGTAACTACGAGCTTGAGATCCCACAACCACCACGAACCTCTATCACCCTCCTCTAGTCCAACTCATCTTGATCTCGCTCTCCGCACTATAAGCTACCATATTCCGAAGCATGAATCCAGACAGGAAGGGTCAAAGCATCGTGCATGCTTTACTCATCACAACGCTAGCTTGAGGTACATCGGTGTCGTAACCTAACGATTGCATAAGCCAGGGAAATTGCACGATAACTCATGATCCTAATAACTTTGGCAGCCTCACTCACTATGCCTCCTCCACAGAGTATGCTATTCACAGTTTCCAAACGCTCTGATGCGCCCCTTCAATGCATCGGCTCAATAACGGGGGGCGCTGTTCCGGAACATCGAGTATATGCACACTCACCAGCGTCGTGAAGCCCTCCCTCAATAAAGTAATCCATGCCCAAATTATACACCGGGCATTGGCAGTTGCACCTCGTTGGAAATGCTCAACTGCAAGTGTCTATCCTCGCTGATGGGCCGCACAAGTACTGACTCCGAGCGCGTGGCAGGGTCACCACGAGTCTTCAGGTTCCACCTAGGTCACATGGGCTGAGCGACTCTAAGTCACGCTCAGCTGGTCCAGCTGCCCCACTTAGAGTCAGTCAGCTGGCAGCTGAGCCCAGGTCAGCTGAGCTCTAATAGCATCAGCTGAGCTGACATCCACTTTTAGCTCAGCTAATAGGTTAAATCTGAGCTGAGCTTGTTGATCCTCAGCCCAGCTCAGCTTGGCCCAGCTGAAGCTGAGCTAGCCTTGATGTGTACAGCTGAGCTGAGCTAGCCTTGATGTGTACAGCTGAGCTGAGAGTTGTCTCAGCTTGATCTAGCTCACCCCAGCCCAGCTCAGCTGACCAGCTGGGCTGAGTGTTCAAGCTGAGCTGGTGCTGATCAGCTGAGCTGTCGAGCTGAGCTGGAGTAGGTCAGCTGAGCTGCCTGGCTGAGCTGAAGGGGGCCAGCTGAGCTTTGGATACTATTGTCACAGAGGTCACATCATATCTGATGTGACAGGTGATGTGACATAATGTGACAATTGATGTGATGATGTGGCAAGTGATGCCATCAGTAAACATATCACCCATCACATCAGAGTGCCAATCACCATCACTGACATCATGACAATCAGGCACATCAGTGACATCATGATTGTCAGGAACAGGCACCTGATGTGATGTCATGATCTACACGATGTCACTCAATGACACCATACTAGTGACATCACACTCATCTAGATAAGACTTTTAGATAGATTAGCCCTTATCTTAGCATCCACTGGGCGGATAAGCAAGATATGGGTACCGTTAGAAAGCATTCAAAAGGGGCTTTTCAGTGATGTTAGTCATATGCAATCTGATTTCTATCAGCCTACTCTATCAGGCAATTACTAATATTTGTGTGTTAAATTGCAGCAATATCCACAATTATGCAACTACAGAGTGGTAAAAGTTTCCTTAGAGGCATGGGCTAATACACAGTGCATTCTAGTTAGCCATTGGTGCTGTTATCTCCTCAATATACTGGCCAATAGTGTCAGTGCACATACAACTGTGGCACTGTACACCTATTTGCGCATTGGACTTATGTGGGTGAATAATAAGATATCTCTTCATTCTAATGGTGCAATTGGTAGTATGGCAAGTCAAGGCATCTAGTAGAGTACAGATAGAAAATGTAGGTTGAATGCAGAAGGCAATAGAGCTCTTCGCACATTATATATGGAAACACAGTATTTCCTTGATTATGGTGGTTCCAAAGGTTCCCACACTATGTGGCATGTCAATTCTGAGTTCCCACAAGAATACCTACAGAATGAGATAGGTAGCATGGAAAACGGACCAGTCTATGTCAAGATACAGCCCAAACAGTAGTTTTGGACAGCGAAGTTGCAAAAGTGCAAGGTGCAACTGCTTCTATGTTGCACATAAGGACATCTTGACCTATATCTCAGCCATTTCTTGACCGTCTTCCTTCCGGACTTTTGCATTGAGGTCTACAAGGTGTGTCCTTTCAATCTACTGTATGTTCAGAAGTTCCCACAGTTGTCAATATACTGATTTTCCTATATCTTTAGCTTGTCTAGGCATTTTTGCAACATCTACGCTGTTTGGCTTACAGTGTACGGTTCCTAGACATGGAATACCCATTCAATGTAAGGTTAAATGTGATGTCTATGCTTCACACTGTGGTAAAACATGTCTGGGCTACATACACTGCTCTGATTGACGAATCAATGTTGGATTTTCATGTTTTCGCAGAGATTGGCCAATTGCAGTGGAAGCCAGCTACATGTCTGTAGTATACATGAAACACCTAAGTTAATAACTTCTAGTAGATGTATTCAGCTCTGTTAATCCACCCAAAAGGCTGCACAATCCAGTGTAAACTGCCTTCGCAGGGCTCTATCACTAAGGATCAGACACTCGAGTGACATTTGCAATGCACAGCCATAGTTAGTTGACATAACATTAGTACTGTTAGAAAGCCCTAAAAGAGCCCTTTCTAACAGTACCAAGATCGTCTTTATCGGCCAAGAACTGACAGAGATAGAAGACAAATGATCTCTATCTTTGTTATCTAAATGAGGGTGATGTCACTGATGTGATGTCAGCTGAGATCACTACATCACATCAGGTGCCTGTTCCTGAAGATCATGAGGTCACTGATGTGCCTGATCTACATTACATCATTGATGGTAACTGGCTATCAGATCACAGATCTATGACATCATTGTCACAGTGATGTCACACTTTGATGGATCAATTTTTTTTTGATGTGTGACAAAGGTGTGACATCATTTTTTTGTGATGTGACAGAGGGGTAAACCCAGCTCAGCTACCAGCTCAGCTCTGTAGCTCAGCTCAGCTTTTCAGCTCAGCCCACTAGCTATCGGCTCAGCCCACAAGCTCAGCTCAGCCTACCAGCCCAGCTGATTTTGAGACACCAGAGAGAATGCTCAGCTGGCTTCAGCCCACTTCAGCTCAGCTCAGCTGAAATCACCCAGCTGAGATGTGGGCTCAGCTGACATGTTAGTGTCTCAGCTCACTTCAGCTTGTCCCAGCTCAGCTGAACAGCCATGGGACAGCTGAGCTACCAATGAGATACAGCTCAGCTGGCACCAAAAAAGCTCAGCTGACCCGGGCTCAGCTGCCAGCTGACTGACTCTAAGTGGGCAGCTGGACCAGCTGAGCATGACTTAGAGTCGCTCAGCCCATGTGACCTAGGTGAGGTCACAGTGACAGTGATGTGACTGATGTGACATGACACAGCCACACTATGACATCATCATCTTAAAAATGATAATAACGTTAAGTTGGAAATATGATGTCATTGCTCAGGCACCAATGACATCATAGGTGCAAGCATCAACAGCATCATAAATCCAGGCACCAATGATGTGATGGTTTCCAGGCACAGAATGAGGTCATGATGCCAGGCACATGGTGATGTCATAGTGTCAGGCACAAAGTGACATCACAAGATCACAGAGTGTTGTCATCAACCTCATTTAGATTAGATCACACACAGCAATAACAGCAATAGACAAAGACAATGCCTGATCGATATGAAGATCTTATCTGATTGTGATGATTTTGATATCATTAGAAAGCTCAAGACGAGCAGATCCCATTCATATCCACTGCTTATGTAAGATATGTCATTGTCATATCGAAATGTCTGATTGTTTCACAGATTGTTGATTACGACATGCAATCTAGTCCTTCTATTGAGAAATCCCAGTGGCTATGCAACCAAAAGTAGATAGGAATCATACTATAGAAAAATATGGAGAAGTCTCCAGCAGAAGCATGCCAAAAATGCGCCTGGAATTGCCCAAATTTCGTTAAGCACCCGGACACTTAACAGGTGCTTATTTCCCGTGTCCTATTTAAGAGTATAGACAGAACCTATACACCATGTGTGTAGTACCGTCAGAAAGTGGACATTCCCAGCTTTCCAGTGGTGCATATTACCTATGCATCAGTACCCACCAACACCATTAAACAGGCCAAACAACAATGAAATCACAATTTTGAGGGTGTATCACCTGTTTTTCACCTACTTCACAGCAATGGTTGAGAAAGTGATCATCTGCATTGGAAAGGGTATCAAAAGAGCTCTTCAATGCAACAAGTCCCAAGCAAAACGGATAAGAACTGGTTGCTCAATGCATTGAGCGTAGTGTACTGCACAAGTGAGACAAGTCGCTCTTGCACATTTGCAACTTCTGGTTCAAATTGCATTGTTTCACCTGTATCTTTGGCTAATGTTGTCCGTTCTGGAAGCTGTTTTTTGCAGTATGGAGGTTTAAGATAGGGCTTTCAAACTGTATGCATCATACAGTGTGGAAATGTGCACAGCCACACAGAAAGTGAATATTGCTCATTTCTGTGCTGTATTGCGAATTTGGCCATCTGATGATGTAGATAGTAGCCCTAACAAGGTTTGAATGTTCCCATCACACACTATACCATACTCTTGATANATNTTGAGCATAGTTNTTGCAGTNGAGTAAGTCTTTGCATTCCAGAANNCACAACAAATCATTTGCCTAANTTGCAGTGTTTTGAACTGGTACGCCACATGATGCAAACAGAACNCTAAAACTACAGTGCAAATCTNAACTAGACTGTAGNTTCTGTCAATCCCAGGTGTTAATCTGCTTANTTTTGAGTGTATNTGACATTTACAGCAGAGNTNTCCAGCAATTTGCATGATATAGATANAAATATGGCTTTTAGACATGTTCAATGGAACAATATCNACTNTCCAATGCTTGAACCTTAAAGAGGNCAATGAGAGCTTTCTGGCGATACCCAACACTTCTTTATCGGGCATAAGATAGTGGAGATATCTTGTAATCTGTATTTNGCATCTTATCTAAATGAGGTGGCTAAATGAGTGATGTCATGTGCCTGAAGATCAAATGATGTCATGTACCTGTTCCTGTGCCTGATCATCAAATGACATCATATTNCTGTGCCTGTGCCTGAAATCAAGGCACAGAATGTGTCTTAATGCTAATCAGAAATGATGTGACATCATTAATTAACTGCAATGAACNATGACATCATAGGGCTACTATGATGTCATAATGATGTCATNGTTTCAGAATGATGTGTGTGTTGACACACTATTTGATGTGTGACAGAGGTGTGACAGAAGTGTGACAAGGGTGTGACACTTTGGCTCAGCCAGACTATGTTATGGCTCAGCCACCCTACACTTGGCTGAGCCATATGGCTGAGCCACAGGTCTATTTGGCTCAGCCAGGGCTGCAGAAATGGCTGAGTAAAAATGGAAATTGGCTGGGCTAGTTGTAACATTGGCTGAGCCAAATTGTCCAGCCAGGAAAAGGCTGAATGGAACACTCAGCCACCCCCAGCCATTCTAGACTTGGCTCAGCCATGCCCAGCCATACACCACCAATAGCGGCCAAGGCTGAGCCAGTGGCTGGGGGTGGCCCCAGACAGGTGTGGCTCAGCCCATGGCTGGGCACCCTCTTAGGTTGCTGGCTGAGGCATTTTCAACAACCTAAGAGGTTGGGTCAGCCAGGTGACTGAGGTGGCAAGGCAGCCAGTTCGACGCCATAGTGCGGTCGTGAATGCAGGACTCTACGAATACAGGAGAGCGGAATACGCGTTTACCGTCAGCCGGTGAGTGATCGGGACGAAGCGGAGTCAGGAATAGGTGGATCGCGCTTGATTTTCCTCTCTGATCCCTTCCACCATCTCGTTCATCGACTGCGCTGGTCTCGACGATGTCCCAAGGCCGCCCCAAGCGCGGCGCAGTCCTCCAACGTCCTAATACCAAGGAACTTGCCGGCATCCAGCCTCGAAGGACCCTGCAGAGGTGAAGGCCGCAAAAGACGCTGACATTGCTGATCGCGCCCAGAAGGAAGACGACCTCGTCCAACTCCAGAAAGACCTCGGACGGCGTGAAGACGAGCTTCAACGTAAGGCTGCTAACAGGCAGAAAATCGCTGCACGCCCCGATCGGCACGATAAGGTTAGTCGATAGCCTCGGTAGGAAAATTTTGCTGATACTGTACCTGCACGCTCGATTGCTACTCAGCCGCCCCAAGCCTCGGCCACCGTATCTCGACCTGCCCCCGCAGCATTGCAAGGACCTTTGAAAAAGGTAAGCCGTCACTATCTCGTCGAACGATAGCAACGAAAACGACTCACGGGTGGTTTCTAGAGGAAGAAGACCTTTGAAGATGGTGATTCCGCCGACAGCGGCCAACACGGCCGTGCCACAGACAACGCACCGCTCCAGCCACCCAAAAAGGTCTGTCAACCTCAGCCTTAGTTACTCCTCGCCGTTCTAAGCGATTACAAACCTGCGTAGCGACGTGGACGTGAACCCAAGTCTGACAGCGAGGGCCAGCCGATGGAAGAAGACAAAGTGAGGCTTGTCAAGCCGCTGGTACGTTGCCTTCAGCCCGTCCTTGCTGCCCTTTCTGATGAAAGATCACGCCTTTCTGTAGCTGGAGGATGATGGCGCTGGCAAACGTCGAGATGAAGAAGATGAAGATGATGCTCTGTTATCCGATGCAGTCTCTGTGAAGGGTGGACCGCCCACTTCCATCGCCTCTGACTCCGATGCTGGGATGCTCGATCCGCACGGCTTTGAAGACGATGCAGACAAAGATGATGACCTGGACTATACAGAGGAGGGTGACGGCGACGACGACGACGACGACGACGACATGGAGGAAGGCGATGAAGAAGAGGGCGTCCGTCGTGTGAAGAAGACGCCGTCACAGAAGGTTCGCACTGCCCATCTCTGATCACATCATCCATTATCTTCTCTCTCAGCACTGTCACACCCTTCCCTTCTCTTCCTTCTTCACCTTCACCAAGCTCACGACACCATGTAGAAACCCAAGGCATCCAAAGGTGTCGCATTTCGGACTGCTGTTGGTAGTCATCGCAAGATCATCGCCCCCGCCCCCATCAGCAAGCCCGTCGCCAACATCATCAAGAGCAGGGCGACTGACACGGATACCGCCGCCGATGCAGGGTGAGTCCTATGTTTGATGACGCTCTCATTGGCGACTGACTTTACGTGCTCGCAGGTTAAAGGGAACCAAACGTCAAGCGCCCACGGGGCTCCTCGCAGGCTACAAGTTGAAGTCCAAGATCAAGTTCAATGACCCGGACGAAGAGGACGAAGACGAGGAAGAAGGGTTCGAGTATAATGGGGGTGAATACGATGCCGACGAACGTGAGGAATCCGTGAACGCTGGGCGAGCAGGTAAATCCACTATGCGTGGACGCAAGGTATGTCAGATGTATCTCTCCTCGCACTTACTGACCATTCGGTGCCCACCGTGTAGGCCGAGACCAAGTGTCGTGTTGAGGAGAATGCGAACGCGCCCACCGGTTCCACCCGCGTCAAGGCTCTCCCTCTCGAAAAGAAGGTCTCTAACCTTCCCTTTCCCTCGGATTCACGCGTCGAGTGCATTGCCATCTGGAAGACTGGTATCCGGGCAACTCTCATCCATTGGTGCGCTGGATTGGAGACCCCTTCGCCTCCGGCACCTTCCTATCCCCTGAGTTCAAGATTATATGGCGTCTGGGATTCGATGAGCTTGCACCCTTGGATGATCACGACCCGAGCTGGAGGCTTTCCGAGGCGATAGTACGTTCCAGTTTATCTTTTATTGTCTCTATTCCTCAATGTGTTTCCTAGGCCAACGATGTACTCCTCCTCTACCGGAGTGACCTTGGGAAGACTGCCGTCAGCACCGTGGTTGAAGCTCTCCGGGATTGCCTCGATGATGAACTCGAACGTGGATGTGGTAGAGAGGCTGCCGTCGAGTACGCGAAGGACCTTCTCGAGGATATGCAGTTCGTTTACGGTAAACTGGATGCAAAGGTATGTTGTCTCTAAGCCCTGTTTATATATTCTTCTAACTCTTACTGGTAGGAGGGCGAGAGTGCGCTGCCATTCCAAGGCTCTCTCGTCATCAATGTCTTCAGCTGGCATATGAAGCAAGTCGCACGCATGCTCCCTGGGTACAAATCGAGGAGGGCGATTGGTGGTCTGGCGATGTGCGCCGCCACGGTAAGTCTCTCATACACCGTCTCCGGGTACCAGAATTTACACTAACCCTACCTATCTAGATTGAGCGGGCTCTAACGTATGTCAGGGACGGCGAGATTAACATTGAGGTGTGGCCACCTCCATCGGAGAAGCCCCGACCAGGTGCTAAGCGTGCCAAGCCGCCTTACCCCGCTTTCTCGGAGGCGTTGTGGGGCTCTCAGGTCAGGGCGTTTGTTACTGCTGCCAAGAAGCTGACCAAACAGCAATGGGAGGATATTCATGATGCTGCCAGCCTGCCACGACCGACGAAATCTTGGATTTGATGGAAGCTGCCTCTAGTGAGGGGGAGGCACTCTCGATGCAACGTGCCCGTGACGATGCTCGTGCCAACCTCCGTATGTAATAGTTGAGTAAACGAACATCAGCCTTGTCACCATATAGATATCCAGTATATATCCATGCATTTTTGAGCTGAATGAGACCACGAGCAATGAGAATAGTAAAGCTAGTGCAATGTGATTAGTGATGCCTAGTGTGGAATAGGACTTTAGAGCTGCCGCTAGAACTTGACCACTCTGCTATGGCTAGTGACTCGCCGCTAGGTTTGATGTCGGGATATGTCTGCTAATCTCCCCTATTCTTTCTATATCTAGTGGGTTTAGGAAGGTGTCGGTTTGCTGATGCACAAGGGTCACCAGGCAAGCATATACCACACAGGAAAGTCCCAATGTACACTACACACAGGAATTGTCGCAGCAAGACTGAAAATCTATCTCATTCATCGTGATACTCAGGGACGAAACGCGAACATTGAGTATTAAAGCAGCGGGGACGATATGTATGGCGTTTTCGAGACCTAGAAGCCATTTGCACGAGCTGTTTGTCTGCGTCGTCGATGAAGCTGAAGGATTTGACGCGTTCCGGGAGACGAGTACGGGAAGGAGAAGCTGGGCACTTCCGGCCACATGCATGGCCGATATCGTGGGGATGAATACATGTGAACATGTGAACAGGCGGGTGGGTGATATGAACGGCGGTTGAGCCACGACGCAAGCATTCGCGGTCGTTCGTCGCTTGCGGGAAGAAGGACAGGATCGTCGATCCTGTGATGAGGCTGGTGAGGCAAGAATGGGGTGCACAGAGCGCAGCGTTGACCAAGTCGGTCTCGATGCAGCTTAGCATAATGTAGCACTGAGAGCGAGTCGATGCATCAGTTTCAGATGAGCAGTGCGTAAGTAAACCATGCTCACCGGAATTGCAACAAGATATTCTCTTCGTCGACTGTCCGGCCGGCTCCATGACACCGTCTTCGAGACAACATTGCTCAAGACTGTATTGATGGGTAGGCCAGTCTTTTCGTGGTACCCCTGCTGGGTCATCCACTGGCATGCTTGGTCCCACCCAGAGCCTGTGATCAGAACCTGCAACTGAATGGGATGGTTCGTAGCCTTGCGACGATGGACGAGTACAGCTGCAGCGAGGTTTTGTGCTGGTGTAGGTTTAAAGGGTGTTCCGGCGGTGAGGAAGAGGTGGGGGATGCCCCCGAGGATACCTCCACCCACTTGCCGAAGCATCGACATGAACCCGTCGTAGGTATCCCTGGTTACGAAAAGGCCGAGGAAAAAGCGAAGTCGTATCCGAACTTCGTCGCGAACAAGCTGTCTTGAGTCACGGCTGGCCTGACTGAGTCGGAAGAGTGTTGGCCAGTCGAGGTAGAAGAGAATGAGGAAGATTAGGTCCGAGTTGAGATAGACCGTGCTTGCTTCGGGATATATGCCTTGCGCGTAGGCGAGACGATCTGAGCGGTGATACGCCCGCTACCGGGCTACCCATAAAAATTCGCGATTTCTACACAGAAACTCTGTATTGCGAACCTAACTACTCTCGTACGAACTGTCTAGGGGAATAGGAGCCATGAGCTAGTCCGGCTCGATGGCTAGAGTTAGAATGGCTCCGAGGTACGATCGGGAGTGGGCGCTTAACTCGAGATTGATATCAATACTCGGGGAGAACGCGTCTAGACCGATCGGGCGCTTCGAAGGGCGACTGACGTAGCGAGTGGCAATCGCGTGCGCAGCATTCGGCTAGATCAACCATAGGACAATGCCCAGGCACGGGACTGAGAATAGAGCGCGCGCATCGGGA
>JANDKE010001957.1:0-11768 GCA_027627275.1 Coprinellus aureogranulatus | reverse complement strand
CACACCGCAGCAAGGATTCCCCCAAAGGCGAACATCAAGAAAGAGTCCGAGGTTCCTTCGTACGCAAGCTCAACCCTCTCTTACATCAATCTCACACCTTGAGCGGTTACATAGGGAAAGATAGGGTTCGCTCAAGACATGCAGGACAGACATGTTGTTATCAACATAGTGACCGAAGGCTCGGACGAACTCCGCGTATACGAGTTCCTCAGGAAGCAGACGCTTGAGACACTGCGAGATGTTTGCCTGCTCCCAGTGCTTGACATATTGGCACTTGGACGGTACCGTTTCATAGTTATGCCAAGGTAAAGTTTTGCGAATCTTCGTTGTAACCTCAGCACTCCAACCGAGTTTAGGTGGGGAGAGTACCCGATGCAGCCCCAGGCGGAAAGGTTGGGAGAAGTTACGGAAATACTCCTGTCGATGCTGAAGGTGTGGACAAGCGACCTACCTTCGGCGCCATCCCTTGATATAACTGTCTTCGTTTCAGGCTCTCAGCATCCTTCATTCACATAACACAGTGCATCGGGTGAGAATTTCATTCATGCAAAACTCGTTTCCCATTCAAGAGCTAAATGTCCACTACCATCGCAGGACATCTGTGATAGAAATGTCCTGGTGAACCATTACGGGCCCGGTCTTGGGTTTGATTCTGTCCGCGCAAGGCTGAGGAGTGGCGGGCAGCTCTACTATGCCCTGATGGACTTCGACATCGCTATCGTTTTCCCTCCCGAAGCAAAGCGGTCCGCTTGTAGACTGCCAAGCGAGATGTCCTATCATGGGTCCTACCCCCAACCGGATGACGCCTCCCAAGGAGAACCCGATTACGACCCTTTCGCATTTGATGTGGCCTGCTTGGGTCTACTCTTTTGTAGCATTCTCTACGTATGTGGAATTTTGCGGCGATAACGTTGTCGAGGCACTCATGTAATCCGAAATTGGCAGGTTCATCTCACTGACCTTCCTTTCCTGAGCCTCTCCTGGATGGAATGACGACGGAAGCCGTCTCACGGCGTTTCACAGCTCTAGAAGCTCTTCAGTTCCTTGAGCGTCACATCAAGAACACGCCTGCGGAGATCCTCGCAATGGAATACAGGGGACCGGCACAGAAAATGACACACTTCGATGAACGCGACCGTTGGAAGGGTTGGCCGAGGGATTGACGGTCGAAGATGCAGCAAGGCTTGATGAAGGCGAGCTATTAGTGATGTACGCTGAGAACTTCTGTCCAACCTCTTACCAGTCACTCCAGAGGCTGTAAATGCGGTGTACGAGCATGCAAAGCTCGAGAATTTATAGTCAATAGACGATCTACTACGGCCACATGGCTCAATATTCACCAAAGAAAGCTAACTTAGCTAACTAAAGAGAACACACGACAGAATTCCCTCCCCCAGATTAAAGGCCTCCTCGAGTCTCTTTCGCAGCTTGATAATCAGAGAATCGTCCGGCCTTGCTCTGACGTCCGCAGCATTGAAGCTGACTTTGAAGGACCTCAGTCGGCTGAAGGTCAGCTCTCGATTATCCACGATCAACCTCCTCGCCCTCTCCCAAGTGTTATCCCCAGCCGAGAACGCGATGCGACCTCCGTAGATCTCTTCCCGCTGAATGCTGACGTACACCGTCTCCAGCACCGTAGGCACCGTGACATAGGTTGACATGAGAGTGATGAAGTGGTTGGGCAATGAGAGTATTGGTTCGTTGGGTGCACGAGGCCAGTTCACTAGCCTCAGGTGCTTGAGGCTGCGAAGAGCGGACAGGTTTAAACCGTTCAAGCACGAGAGAAGAGTGAGAGCACTGCCTAGATCTAGCATCAGACCTCAGAGGCAAGGTAATGAATAGCACGACACTTACATCGTGATAGGTTCAGTTCTAGCCAAAGAAGAGACCCCTTAAAATTGGGGAGCAGTGAGGGTACACCGTGTTCTTCACCATATGGCAAGACCAGGATGTTTAGGTGTTCCAGGTGGGTTAGCGTTGGTCGAACGTTCGGAAGGGTTACGAGTCTTGCTAGCAACGTATTATTCTCACTGTGGAAGTGAAGCCGACTGACTGTCACCAGTCGGTGAGAGTCTCCTCTATCCAGATCCACATGCAAGCAACGTTGTATGAATTTCAGTGTAGGCTGCCAATCTCGGCTCCTTTGGTCGATAAGAAGCCTTTCTAGACGCAATGGACGCNNNNGGGAGGAGCCAGCTCGTAGTCCTCAAGCTACATCCGGGAGATCAGCTCGGGAAAGGGGAAGAAAGGCAGACTAACCCAGCACGTACTCTTTGGGCAACCTCCTTAGCATAGTCTCTGTTGAGCATGCCTCGCAGTTCCTCCTGGGGTAGAGAGTCTACCAAGCCTTCCGTGAGTTCATGCAGGACTTCGTATTCGAGGAAGAGCCTCTCATCGTCATCACGCAACGACGATATCACATGGAAGTGCTTCAAGTTGGGCAAACGGGCGGTAATTTGTGGAAATAGGGGACTGATATTATTGTCTATCCTCAGCGACTGCACAAAATCTTCGATTGGAGGCCCCAAGGCCTCGCTCCCCGGTTCAGTGATGAGGGCAAGGAATGCCTGGACTCGCGATGCGTTGTTGTGGGGGTATGCGTATCCTGAGCCCCATGCCGCAGAACGGTCGAATTTTACCTCTCGAAAGAGGTATCGTCGACATCTAGGAACCAGCGCACGACATGTAAGCGAAAGAGACGCCAGCGTCGAGGTTGCCTCGGCTTTGAGGTGGAATTTGACAGCATCGACTATCGCTTCTAGTAGTTCTTGGGGCAGAAATCCACCTAGATAGCCGTTAGACAAGATTCAAGCTGTAATATCGTGCTATATCGTCGCGCACCTTGAGCACTATCTCCGTCCGACATGGTGGTAAGAGGTAAGATGGAGATCAGGAATTTTGACCCCGACTTTACCTCCCACCACCATCACCGTCGACGAGGAAGATGTATTTCGACCTCAATATTCCTATACAATCGCAGCAAGTGGTAACCTCGAAGAAAGGCAAGGAAAAGCAAGCCGTAGCCGCCTTTTCCAGCGCAGAAATCGAGGCTCTGGAAGCTAAAGTCGACCTCCTCGTTCATTGTGCGTTTCAATGTCCCGGATATCGCATTTGAAAGTCTCTGAAGGTCCACTTGAAGTAGGATATACTGTTCTAGCGTTTACGCAAACAGTACACAAGAAAATTGACTCAAAAACGCACGTCAATGTTCTCGACGTTGTGCTCAGTCGGTTGAAGTCGCGACCCGGCGTGGTTTTCTTGAAGAGATTGAGCATTGTCCTCGATGAGGACAGCGAGAAGGGGTTTGGGCTGGTGCGTAGTCTCTAGATTTGCGATTGGGCTCATATTTCTAAGCCTATTCACCAGATTAATGCAAATATACCTCTATTCAACGGGTACGACCTCATCGCACTGGTCCCAACGACACACGCAACACTGTCTCTGGCATGTTTAACTCATACATTGCCTTCACCCCTCACGGCGCACATAATCTCTCTCCCATTGACCCTTATTCTCCCTTCCACATTGCACTTCTTCCCACAACCCCACAACTCCAAACGAGCCACAAATGTGTCCAAACGCACACGCGCATTCGCACAATCCCCCTTGCATCGGGCTGACAGCTAGGAATGCACGTTAGAGGTGCGTACATGGTCCGGAACAGTTTACTGAGGGCTTACTTCCACTCTACTTTGTCTAGGAGACCTCCTAAACGCCTCCTTTAGGGCCCTCGTGCAAAGGAGGTAGAACTCACTCCCGCCTCGCATTCACTACGCCACGCTCCCGACGAGTCCTTCACACCTCCGACAACTCACAAACGAATGCAAATTGGCTTTCGGACAGGACGCCGAGTCGGGCCCGGTATGTGAGAATTGTGTTTAAATGCGTGGGTGAACGACGGGAATTGGGTGTCGGTTAGAGTGCTTGGGATAAAGGTGGGGATGACAGGGATGGACGGTGTAAGGGAAAGCGAAGAAATGTAAGTTAGAATCATGCTAGTACGACGAAACGAGACGCTCTCCTTCCATACGCAGATCCTACCTCACCTTCTAAAACAAGTCACTTCAGAGGCCCTGCACACGCTACCAGAAGTCAGTACCACCTACGTGCTCTCGAAACGAAGCACTTACCCTTTTCTTGACTCGATTTACGATACGAGAGCGGTGTAATCAAGCGAACTGCGATTATGGTAAGCGACAGCACTTTGCTATCCGGAAGAAGGCCTCATTTTCACCTTATTTAAATACTTCTGATCGTTTTCCTTGACCCGTAGATCCTCTCCAGCACTTACGAGCGTACTGGCGAGAAATTCGGACGATGTACCATGGAAAATGAGCCTCGGACTAACGGTGCCCGCTGAGCTTGGTATACGAACTGTATACGACGTCTAAAGGTCAGCAACTTCGGGGAAACGATGAGAACGAACCCTTACCTGTCTCTTACACCCGTGTACCCTTGTATCAAGCCCCCGCCCTGTCCACGCAGATACATCCAAGCTATGAACGGCGCGCGTAGGTCGGTACTTCCCTTGTTAACTAATGAACGAAACCTTACCTGCCTTAAACACGCCCTTGGCGCGTCTAGACACCCGTATGGGGTCTCGGACACCCGTTTCGACCCCTCGACGTCGTTCTTTCCCCGAAAGACACGGTACATAGGCCCTGTGAACGAAATCGAGTAAGAGCCGACCATACAAAAGGTAGCGAACGTTACGCTTACTTGCATCGACGACGTTCTTTATCCATGATTCATGTGGGCGTTCAGTGCATCGTCTTGGGTTCTTCCGGTCAAATGGGGGGTGTGGGGTGGGAAAGAAATGCGAAAGGAAAGCGTAATGACGGCAATGTAACAAGGGAGGGGGTAGAGGTAGAAGCAGGAGTTGGGCAGTCGAATGTAACCCGCAATAAGGTCAATTATCTTTGATAGTGCTAACTTGGATGCTTACCGTCCTTTTCAAAGATCCCTATTGCTTTCCTCGCCGCCATACAGTCCCACATTGTACCTTCGACGCGTCTACACCATTCCATTATCGACGAACGCATTACCGAAGGTCGACGACTGGAAATCCAGGTCAGAAGCCCGCGCTATACCTTACACAAAACCCTTTCTCACGAAACCAAATCCCTGGCACCTCGGACCACCGCGCGGACGTTTGACACGTTGTCCTGCGTCAAATCCTTTAATCAAGGAGGTGGATGGGCGACGAAGGTGAAGAGGGGTGGGGCTTACCTTTTGTGTGTAAGCCTTCTCGTTATCGCTCCATACTCGCTGTAGGGCTTCACAGTGATAGCGGAGGGCAGTACCGATTTGGATTCGCAAAAACAAAAGTGCTTGCCCATTTCCATACTCGTATAGCGCCAGAACACTTCAATAGGGCTTCGTAAAATCGAAACAAGGTCAGTACCTCGTTCCCCAAGAGCCTATCGTGCTCTTACCTCTACACATTAAAAGCAAAATTCAGTACCACCTAGATATTTGCGAATCGAAACATTCAACCTTCGCTAGACTCGATTAGCGACACGAGAGCGGTGTACTCGAGCGAAATACGAGGGTCAATACATCTCTATTCTGTAGGAGGTCGGATACTAACCTTGGTCAAAGGCCTATAAACTCTTCTCAGGTCCGTAAATCCTTTCCAGCATTAACGAACGCAAGGATGAGACGTACAGACGATGTACGCCGAAACCAGCTTTCGGACTCGCAGCCCCCGCAGAGCTTTTCGTATACGAGCTGTATACGACGTCTAAACGTCAGCACCGTCGATTGTAAAGATGAGAACAAACACTTACCTGTCTCGTACACCCGTACACCCTCGCTTCAGATCTCTAACTTCTCCCTACCTTCATCAGTCGCATCCAAGCTATACACGACGCACCAAGGTCAGTGCCTCCCCTTGTAACTAATAAACGAATGCTTACCTATTTCAAACGCTCTCTCGTCACCTCCAGGAACTCGTTTTGACCTCTCAACGTCGTCCCAGCTTCAAGACCCACAACACAGAAGACACGGGAACGAAATAGAGCCGGAGCCAGCCCTAGGAAAGGTGGCAAAAGTTTGGCTTACGTCCATCGACGGCGTAGAAGCTTCGTGTGGGCGCTGAGAGCTTCGCCTTGGGTCCGTACGGGCAATCGACGGTGTGGGTGGGCAAGAGATGCGAAGGAGAGCGTGATGACCGAAGCAGGAGTCAACGAGACGAATACAATCCGAAATAAGGTCAGTTTCCCTCGATGGAACGAACTTCGAGACATTCCTTCAAAGATCCTCATTGCTTTCCTCGACCTCAAACAGTCTCACATCGTCCCATCGACGCCTCTACACCATCCCATCATCGACAAACGCATTTCCAATGGTCTACGAGTGGAAACAGAGGTCAGAAAACGCCCATTACTTTACACAAAAGTGTAGCTCACCGAAGCCGAAGGCTTGGCACCTGCGACCTTCGCGTTGACGTCCATGGCGTCGTCCTGGTTCAAGACCTTTAATCGAGGAGAGGGATGGGCGGCGAAGGAAAAGGGGAGGTCTTACGAACGACGTAGGTCGTTGAGACAAGAGCAAGGAGTCAGGGAATTTGAAGTGCGATGTAAAATAGGGTTGCTGTACTTCGACACTACGAAGGCATCGGCTTATCTTCAAGTTTGTATTCATGGACCATCAGGTCTTCTTTCGCCTTCACCCACGCCTACGGCACCACTTCGAGCTCGTTACACCCTCCCGGCTTCGACGTACTCATTCCTAGCAGTCTATCGTCTACAACGAGTCAAAACTGACTCTAGACTTTGAGTAGTTTGTCCACGTACCTTTACCAGGAGACAGGGCACCGTGTATCTTCTCCGGAGTGCGTTCGCATTGCCAGAGTGGGATAGGAAGCGATAGTAAGGTGTAGAGAAAGACAGCGAACATACGGAGCGACGAAGGTTTGGGTGCGTGGCGAAAAAGTGCTGAAAATGTAGGATGAGCGGAAGGGAGGATCATGGCGACGATGACACCAGTCACCGTGCATGAGCTACATGAACAAAGTTCTTCTTACCCTGTCATCTGCGTCTTGCGCACTCAGCTTTGCCCGCCGCCACTCCGCTAATCCCAGTCTCTTTGTCTACCTCTCCTGTCCGAGGACATCCACTCCAGTTGGGCACGATGAAAGCTCACCTCTCTTCACACATGTACGGCCATCGCCTAATACTGACTTACCTTTACAGTTCTCTTTTTCCTCAGCTACTATACACCGTTTGAGTTTGAATATAGATTAGTTTCATTTGCGTACTTAGCAGCCTACAAGGTGACGGAGGAAGGAAGTCGCGTACAAGGATCGGCGAACGTAAGGGCGTGGACAGCCAGACTACGATGGGGAGGGTTAGCCTACGGGATTCCAACATGAAGCAGCCACAACCTACCGACGAATTGCGTCACATGTGAAGTTGGAGCAGGGGTGGGCGGCAAGAACATCGGAAGTCTGTGAGCGGCGCGATAACGTGTCGTGATTGTCGGGAGTCCGGGGACGATCACATGTGGGTTTGGGCGCGGTAGCCTGTTCGATGGCGAGTGCTGGAGGGTGGGTGGCGACTCATGACAGGTTGGACTGAGGTAGAAGGGTATCTTGCAGGTGCGGTAACCGAGTTCCCGAGTCCCGTTCGTGGTTCTCGAAAGCGGGTTGACCATGAGCGCTGCGTGGAGTGGAGAGGGAGATCTGGCGTTGTATACCAGAACGCACGAAGGTAGACCGCGATAAACTGGTGGGTGAGATTGACACATACTGGGGCGTACGGGGGACGGCCCAGTTACGCCGGTTGCGGCTTGTGGTCGTATTGTGGAGATGGAATCGTCCTTTGCGAGGGATTTTGGCGAAAACGGGGGTGGGTGAAAGGTGGGAGTGACGAGGAGCGAAATTCAGAGTCAGAATCAAAGGATTGACCAATACAAAAGACATACAAGAAGTTTTCTCGAACAGAGATAGAGGAGTGGTCGATCGGGAGACGAGTCAAGGTACAAGGAGGAGGGGGTCGGCGAAAATGGGACGTCGCGTCCGCCACAGATAGCACAGGGCCGTGATAGCACCACCTCCCGCTTCCATAGACCCGTCGAGGAATACCCCTGGACCTTCAAGCCAGTGGGACATTTTCGTGACTTCCGACGGCCTCGACGAGTAGGGGAACACCTCAGTAGGGGCACTCACGCTGTCGACGAGTTCCCGGGTCTAAAACTGAAGATCAAGCTTTTTAGCGAGTGGAGAATCGACAGGATAACTCACCTTGGGTGTTTCTCCAATGCTACCGCCAGCCCGACCTCTAAACCCTCGATGGTGGTGGTCGGGGATCAAGAGGCGCGTCGCCCAAAGACCTGCAGTCACACGCGCACGTCGGAGTTCGAACCATTCTGAACCTCAGAGGTACGCTGATTCCACGGAAGATTGGTTTTGAGGAGTGCGGAGAGCATTCGAAGTGTCGGTAAGAACGAGTTCATCTACAGAATAGCTGCAGCACTTTCGTAACCGCGTCTCACTTCTTTAACTATTTTGGCTCACTATCCGGCTTCATCTCTCGGCTACGCGTCAAAGGCAGGGCTAGGGCAGAGAACAATCCTTTTACTTAAAAGAAGTAGAGTTATCTGAGAATGGGTATTCCATAGCCTCAACTCATTGAGTACTCAAATCGAGGAAACCTTTGAGATCAGCCATCTATTTCGATTCTTGCTGCTTAGACGATCAATCGTGAGTCTCTTCTTTGTGATTCCTCCACTTCCCGAATGGTTAGTACACTTCCTGGAGCGCTCCCTCGTACGAGACTGGGAACCTTCTTCTCAAATTCGTCTATTTAGGCAGGTGCCCCCGCGCAACGACCTCCGCGAAGCGTATTTTGGTGCATTCGGGGCCATAGGAATCACTTCATTAGTCGGCGGAAGGCGTGTTGTGATCTCGCGAGACATGGGTGCATGTATCAAATTGTGCAAAACTCAGCGTACATTCACCTCTACGCCATGAGCGCTTTCGATCCTATCCTAATCGAACTGCCTTGAGTTGTCAACACATTCCCAGCTTCAACTCGCCTGCAAGATGGGTGTACCCTAAGATCCTTTTCATTTCGTCAGGGGATAAAGGCCGGAAAGTGGGTGTTCAGTTTGGGACGCCAGAGATGTGATGCTGTACCCTCCGAGTTCTTCACACATTCTTCCCATGCGACACACCAGGTTCCCCATCTTTTGGTTACCGATTCCATTCATCCTCACTCCGCGCCGATGCCCCCTTCACCTCGTCGAATCATCAACCGACTACCTCCCGACAGCACACTACTCACACCACTCCCTTCGTACCCTGTCTCCTCAACCACCTCGGTCCCCATGATGGAACCCCTCGCCTTCCCTAGTGGCACCTTCGACCTCGGCGACGATAATTCGCGACCCAGCACCGGCTACACAAATACCAGTAGCACCTTCTTGGGAGGAGACGAACATGATCAACACCGCGTTTAATCTGTTCAACTCTTCCGTGATCTTCCATCCATTTTCCCTCCATCTCCGCCTCATCAGTCAGTATGTCTGGAGTCGTCCACTTTCTTGAAGTTAATCCCTTGCAATATCTTATATCACCATCGTCTTCGCTGTCTATAATTATTCTACTATGCTATATCCTAGATCTACCGTCGTTCTCATCGCCATGTTGTCGTTCCACATCCCTTCCATCGTCGTTTTCATTCGCTCTGTCTTCCGCACATCATGGTCCTGGGTATTCGTCACATTATGTATCTTTACCACTCTTCCTCCATAGCTTATGAGCCACCTTTTCGTCTCATCGTACACGTACACACATCCCCAAGCGCCCCTTTCATGTATCTACACCCTCTTTTTCTCTGTTCACAAGAACGCTTTGATATCACCTTCCAACGTTTAATGTTCGTACAACTGTAGCGGGTGCTTTACCAACGTTAATTAGTGGGACAAACACCGACGCTTCTGCGCAGAAAGTCGACATGTGTGGAATCTGATGAAGGTCCCTCCGTCGAGCAACCCCATGAACTCACAAGGCGAGCGCTTGCGAGCGCCCATCGGTCTCTACCACACGTCGCGTATGTTGTCCTCCGAGATCTTTCATTAGTATATCCCTCTTCAACCGACGAGAGGAGTTGAGATGGAGCCTCTACGCGCCTCTCCGGGCGGCGGATGAAGGATAAGCGAAGAAAACGCCCGTATATTTCCAGCAATTCCGAACCATACACCTTGAAACGTAAAACAGAATCCACGTGAGAATGTGATTTTCGCATCCGGAAGCTCTTCCAGTCCATATTCGAAGCAAATGGGCCAGGAAGAAGGTTTGGACGAGCGGCCTCTGTGGGTGCTTCCTGACTGTGTCATGAATTGACACATTCCTTTGATGGGTTCTTCTCAGTTTGTGTTCTTTGGTCAGTCCTGCGCCGACATGCCCTGCGTACGTACATGTTTGAATGTATGGATGTGGGGTACCGGCCTACCCAGACCTTGTCGTCGGATGAACGAAGGCAAAGATGTGTTTAATTGCTGATGGGGCAGGGTCCTTCGCGAAGCCGTAGGGTTTGGTAAGTTTGCGAGTATAATAAACTTCGAATCCTGCGAAAGCCTTCGTCCAGGAGATGAAGAGAAGTGTATCGCCACTGGCAGTGATTTAATACCCAATCCTTCAAGATCCATCTTCCCCGTGTTCGCTCCAAGTCTCCACTTCCTCAATGACCACCATCAGCGCGCCATCCTCATACCATTCCCGACCAAAGATGCGTTGAGGGATGCACTCTCGGCGTTCGTCACCAAAGCCTCTGCAGAATCAATTGCTAAGCGCGGTGTTTTTGCAGTTGCGATCTCCGGGGGGAACGTACCTAAGCTCCTCGGGGGACTGATCGATAACCCGAACGTCCAATGGAATAATGGTGAGTTGGTACTTGGAGGAAACGTTATACTTCGTTGAGCAAGAATTGACCACTCTATTCAACGTCGTCATGTAGGCACGTCTACTACGCCGACGAGCGTGTCGTTCCACTCGAACACCCCGATTCAAACCATAAGCTATGCACGGATGAACTGTGGTCGAAGGTCCCAATCCCCGAGAATCAGATACACCCCATTGACACAACCGACAGCGTCGCTGCGTTCTCTGAGGCGTACGCTCGAGATCTCCCCGAAGGCTTCGACCCCTTAGGCTTGGGAACTGCTCAAACGCCATTTAAATTCGACCTCTCTCTTCTTCGCATGGGCTCAGATGGGCACACTGCGTCTCTCTTCCCTGGGAGCCCCGCGCTCTCGGCATCAGAGGATCAATTGGTCGCGTGCGTCGAGGATGCGCCGAGGGAGCCCAAGAAGCGAGTTACATTCACGCTTCCACTTCTCAATCGTTCATCGAGGGTCGCGTTTGTGTGTACAGGGGCGGAGAAGGCGGAGGCGCTCAAGACTGTCCTGGACAATCCAGATGCGGGGTTGCCAGCTGCGAGGGTGAAGCCGACCCATCCCGGCCAAGTTTACTGGTTTGTCGATGAAGCAGCTGCGGGGAAAGTCGAGTACCCCAGGACCCCGTTCCAACTTTGATCAGAAACCCCACTGGTATCACTTGCGAGGATTGTCTACATGCACGGCAACAAACTTATATGTACTCAATGTCAATAACAATGATTCTCAATCAGGGCAGTCACAGGCTTGGTCAAGGCCTGGAATTTCTATACTACGACCCAGTCGAACGATAAGCCCGAACCATGCTCAAGTTGAAGTGGTTCGACGGACTGAGACTCGCGCTGCGGTGGCTCGGGTGCCGCAGCCAT
>JANDKE010001956.1:0-11775 GCA_027627275.1 Coprinellus aureogranulatus | reverse complement strand
ATCGCTCTCACTTACCAAGTCCTTACACCACAAACGCTGGCCAACTCACATTGTATTCTCCGTCGACCTCGTCTACTGACGAGCCTCTCAACGCCATAACCCACGAAACATTTCATCTTCCCGCCTATCACCAGGAAAGAACTGGCTCGGGTTCCCGTCTACCATCGTACATCTCGAAGAAACAGCACCGGCAATTGTTGGGCAAGATACGGCAAATTCAGTCGAAGTGATCAGGTGCGGTGCATACAGTGGATGGCTCTCCGTGCTCTGAGCCATCCTGTCTTACTACTCTATGCAGATAAGATGCAGAGAATATTCGCAATCTAGGCACCTGGCTGCTTCTGTTATACATGACTTAGAAGGATGAATCTGGAATTGTGGGCTCGGCGAGTAGCACCATGATATTCAAGTTCGAATTCCCCTCTCCTCGTTGGCGCTATGCCAGGTGAGTAACCCATCTGCCCGCCATTGTATGATTTCTGAGCATGAAGTGCAAAACGGCAGATTGTAGGTTCACTTAGGCATGCCGTCGCAGTGTGAAATTAGCGTATATCGTCGGCCCATTTTCAAATTTCCTCTGCTACCCACGGTCAACCTTTCGCGTTGTTTGAGCCCTGCAATGGAGGTACGATTGCGCAGTGAAAGTTTGACAGTCCGCCCATGGCATGATCAAAGCGCTACAGCCTAAACACAGGACGAGCTGGCCCAACGTGAAATGCCGGTTCCATGTGATCCTTATATCTGGTCATGACAATTTGCTCGTATGTACCAAAGCAACCGATATCCCCCATTTTATGGTCTAATCCATGCCCAGGTTCCACTGATGTATATGTATGCCCTGTTCTCGACAGATCGGCCCTCTCATGTTATTGCTCATTCGTGCGTCAATTATGCGGATGGGCAATGTGTAGTGGCATTGTCATAGCGACTGCTACTGTGCAGTGCCCGGTGCTACCTGCAAGACAGAAGTATGTGCATCTGGCCTGGGCGTGCAACAAAGCGCTGTGATGGCGCCTTTGCCATTACGGGCCGTCCGATGATGATGCAATTGGTTCCGGTTGAGGTATACCAATTGGGGGCAAAACAGTCTCGCTTTGCCTCCGCGCGAATTCATCCTAGATCCTACCTCATCGCCGACTGTCAGAATGTCGTACTTGCCGACGGAATTCACCGATGATGATGTGCACGCGCTTTCCAACCGCATCAGCGACGGCGGCAATGTTCGTTTCTCACTATTCCCTGACGCAATACGTTGAGCCTCCCTTAGCGTGGTCTCTTCAAGACGGTGCTTGCCTGCTTCATGGGCTCATCATGCACGGAGCCCCACATAGTCAACGTCCCCCTCCGCCCCGGCCTTGGAGCTCGACCCACTAACATCGATGTCTTTACCGAACCGTATCTAGAAACTGAAGAGGATGGGATTAGCAATGTCCGCGACTTGTCGAACTGCGGCTACAAGGTTTCAAGTTACCCACGCCAGATCGCGCGTCGTACCCGTTATGAGTGGAGCATCTTCCAGGCCGAGAAGAAGGTGAGTTCCTGGAGCGCGAATGCATTCGTCTGTGTCTCATGAATCCCGCCCTGCTTGCAGATCGTTCGGCGTGCAGCACTGCCGCCCAATCGTTTCATCCAAGGACTCGCACCCATGGCCGAATCCGGGGCAACATGTAGCGGGAACGTCCTCGTCGTCAAAACAGCCGTAGATGGTTCATTGCTGGACGTGTTGGAGCGCGATTTGACCTACATCGAAGAGCTTGTCCATGCGTGAGTGGCCTGATTGCTTATTGATACCGACACTCTTCTAATTTGGGTGCTGTGCGTTGATCAGATACTTGCGTGACGGCGAGGGAACATGCGGCAGTGACCCCCTTCTTTCTCATCCTCTCCTCTCTGCGTTTTCCATCTAGATACATCTTCCCTTTCTCCTTGGCTAAGCTTTATTGTTGCAATGGATCTCGGTCCAGGATCTATCCTTCTGCATACCGATATCGTACCCATCATCGTCGCCTTCATGAGCTGGCCAGCGCTCATGATCTTCCGTATCCTTCCCGGTGCAGCACAACTTGTGGAAGATGAGGTGTGGGACCGCATAGTCCTGTATCTTTCAAGATACATGCATGAAGACACAGTGGGAGAGTTCATCGGCTTACTCCGAAGCGCGAACGGTGTGGTGGCCGGGTCAGTTGTCCGACAAATCTTAACGCATATGCTGCGGGGTAGTCCCAGCATTGTGCCCTTCGACCTGAATATCCTCGTAAAAGAGGATAGGCAGTGGCAGATTATCGAATTCTTTACCGCCAAGCAAGGCTACATGCATCGGAGGGCTTACCCCAGTCGTCGTTATCGCGAGGCAGCCACGGGATTGGAGATCCTGGAGAAGCCTTCGTCTAGTGGACCAGTATGTGACAGGCTTGATAACTATTTTCTCTGTGCCCTCTAACATACGCCATTCCTACAGCCCTCGAAGGTTATAATTTCTATAACGCGCAAGGGTGCGATGAAGTTACTCCTCGCATCACCGACGACGGCTCAGCTCAATATCCTGACTCCCAATTCTATCATCACCCTCTTCCCCCTCCTCACGATGAAGAATGAGTGTTTGCAGATGGATCGAAAGCTCCCCGATCCGATTCCGGCTGAACCGGTGGACCGTGTTCCCTCGGATGGCGTCCGACTCTTCCACACCAACGCCCATTGGGCCAGAGACTGTGGTTCATACTGCCCAGCAAGATGGAGGACGACATACACAGATGGCGACACTCTGAAGAGGTACAGGTGGAGCAAGATTGCGCTATGCACTGAAAATGGTTGGGATGTAGCAAGGAATTGGGACTTGGGGGATTGGAGCTCCCCTGATACCGATGTCGACCAGTCGGATATCATGTATCAGGAGATGATACAGTGGAGGGTGTCTGCTTCTTGCTCCAATGGGAACTGTTCTCATGCCTGGCTCCGTGCAGTCAGGGACGCATGTGTATTACGCCTGTAGCCAATGTTAGCATCCGTGCACCCGAGTACTCCTGGGTCCAGCATTGAAATACCACAACTTGAATTAGCGTTATATTCCCCAACTGCGTATAGCTTGAACAACAAGGTCAGTAGACACAGCACTTCAATGTGAGGGCATAGCGCAACAGTCCGGCCGATGTCATTGGACCAGCACCCTTAAGAACGCGGTGTGGCCTTCGGGTGTACAGTGGGGAGCTCACGCTTATGTATAAAGTCATGTTTCCCCTGATCTTCTGGCTAATGCCGCTGGTCGAACGCCGCGATAGCTAGAAGGGATGCCGCTGAGTATTCATCACCAATTGGAGGCGAACCAGAGGAAGTGTACATTCCCGCGAGCAAAGCTGACTCGAACTACTGCATATCGGAAGAGACGCTGCAGTCATCCTGAGCCGCTCCACCTTGACGGTCGGAATCCTATTGCGGCCATTCTGTGCCCCGTCTTCCCCTCCCAACAGGACACTGAGCTCGACCGCTTCCTTAACTAAAGGCGTGTCCCAGGTAATTCAGACTTCATGCTCGCGCCCTCCGGCCACAGAGTCGGAGAGACCGACTAACAAATCATACGGCCGCGAGTCGCATTTGCAGCAAGTGGATGCACCGACAGCTCACGAGGCAATGGAATTGAAGAGGTAGCGGCGGAGGCTTCAGGGACTGCGCAGACGTACATGATCATGTACAGATCTGTGGGAAGTGGGCCGACGCAACGCGCGGCAGTTGACCCTCGGCATTTCGCTCTCCTCTTCCTCCTCTTCCTCTTTCTGCTCTTGATCCTTCGTCCTAGTGGCGACGATAGGTGGACCACCGAGCGTCATAACGATCTCGTTCTCGACTTCACCTCAGCCTCCGCGTCCGCATCCGCATAGCTATTCGTAACTTCCATCTTCTCCTCTTTCCCTCCACTCCCATTCGTGCCCCCACTCCCATTCTACGCATTACCGTTCTGCGCCGTGTTTTTACTCGTCGTCATCGTCATCGTCCCCATCATCGAGCTCATCGTCGTCCCCTTCATCGTCACTCCCACCACTCTCCCCGCGCTTCCGCTTCCCAGACTGCTGCTGCTGCTGCTCGCGCTGTCTTGATGCTGGTGCTGATGATGATGAAGCAGGTTTGGCGGGCTTCGGTTGTTCAGACTTCTGTTCGGCCCGCTGTTGCTGTCCTTGCCGTTCTTGCTGCTGTGGCTGCTGTGGCTGGGATTGAGACTGCTGGGATGGCTGGGGTTAAGGCTGGAGTTGTTGCCGTTGTTGTGATGAGGAGGTAGAGGACTACGTCGATTATCCTTTCCCGAGCTGGTCACGGAGTTGGGCATAAGTGTACGTACGTGGGACTGTTACGGAACCGGGCAGCCCATCGAGGAACAAAGACAGAGAGAACGAGTTGAGGTTGGACGTCCAGTTGTATTGAGCGAGGGTGATTGGGAGGAGGGACGAGATCCGAGGACGGAGTGCACGAGGCAGATAAGAATGAAAGACGTCGGTGGCGAAAGAGGGGTAGAGAGCGGGAAGCGCCAACGTTCGGGAATGAGTCGACGTCGGAGGTCGGAAGTCGGTACGACCGCAAAGCGGTACAGGTCACCAGAGCAAGGAAGGAGATCCGAATCCGTAGTTTCAGCGGCGTCGAAGAGGGAAGCCACAACGCCATCCGGGCAACGAAGCGTACCAGAACCACCAAACACATCCACAACGTACGATCGCAAGTGGCGAAGGCCAAGCGTACGCTGACGAGGGTAAACAGAGACGCATCCGCATCCACACCCACGACCAATTCGAGTCGAAGGAAAGGACGAAATCAAGGAACGAGAAATAGCACCAATTCACCCGTCAGCATCCCTTCCCTTCAATCAAAGACCTTCGCCTTGTCCTTGTCCTTCTCCTTATTATTCACCGTAGTCGTAGTGACATTCGCAGGCAAGGTATCCGTCCTCGTCAATCCCTGACTCTGCGTCTGCGATTGATGCAAAGAGGCGAGAGAAGCGGCTTGTGCGAGCTGCTGCTGAGCCGCAAGTTGCTGACTCTCAAGCGTCCCACGCCGTTCAGCGCGCTTCATCTTCTTTCGACACCTATACACGATTCACGTTAGGAAATACACCTTCACAATACCACCGTAGATAAACAGTGAATAGAGGCAAACACTCACCGATCACATACAGTCCCAGGCCCAGCAGGCCCCGGCCCCCTACTTCTCAACACTTCCCATCCTTATACCACCCCGGTTGCCCACACTGCCCACACTGCCTACATATCCTCTGTCCCTGCTTGTTCGTCGGCGGGAAGAGCGGGGCCGTGGGGAGGCCGCCGGCTGTTGTGAATGCGGTTAGGGATGGGTGGGCGTCTGTGAGAGAGGAGGGTTAGTGATCTAATCAATCTGGTCTTTGGTTCGCGAGTGGAGGTGAACGATAAAAAGAGGAAGGTAGGGAAGCGGGTAAGATAAGATCGAACCCAAGCCAAAAACCAAACACCCAACCCAAAACCCAAGAAACCAACAATGACGTTCGTACCGACCACACCCACACACGTTCTACACCTCCCTTCGGGATAGGCCTCCCTACGAAATAGGATAAACCGCTATCCGGTCTACCTGGGAACATCCCTCCACCCACTCATCGCAATCCCGCGACGGCGAGGGAAGGAAGGATGGCCGCTTGGCAAGGCAGCCGCTATGTATCGCTGCGACCGTCCGTCCGACAGGGTGACCGATCTCGACAAGTTGGATGAAACTACTTGTGTATCTGTCAGATACTGGACCTGAAAGGCGTGTACCGCCCGCCTTCCCTCACGGTATCCATCCTTTCCCTCACGAACGATGACCCAGTCTCTCCCTCTGAACTCGTTTCCCATTTCCTCTCAGCCTCATGTATCCTGTGTGCTTTCTTGATTCAGTATCTAATGCCTCCAATGGACATCGTGTATACACCGCCTTCTGCACCTGTACGAGAAGTCCTTACCATCGCGGAAAGCATCTGCGTTACAGTAAGTAGACGGGCCACAGCAAGCGCGAGAATCGGGTCTTAAGGCGCGCTGGCTCGATCCTTGAGACTTCAGCTCATCCTACCGCACCTCGTTCTTGGAGTAGTCGAATGATGTCAAGGTCCTTTCCAGGCCTCAAGCGTCGCAGAAGCTCGAGTGGCGTTTCATTGTTATGAGCTGTCATTCACAATCCGGTCGTCAGCGCAGGCTCACATCTTGAACGGAGGAGGGACACACCTCGGATGTTAGGATCCGCTCCGGCTTCCAGAAGATATCTAACAGACTGGGGAGATGCTCTCCAGCATGCGATATGAAGCGGCGTAAGCCCTCTCTCTTTATCTGGCGGGACCAATATTCGCATCCGAGTCAGCGGGCACGTCCAAACGGAAGAGTGTGACGCTCGACGTACTCTTCACGTTGGGATCAGCACCGTATTGGAGTAGAACCTTCGTATACTCTGCGGATCTCTCCCAGCAAGCACTGTGAAGAGGCGTTTCGCCTCTGAAGGCTAATCAAAACGCTATCAGCACCCGAAAGCACGGCGTTGCAGGGTGGGTCCACGTACTCTGGATGCTGGGATCTGCATGTGCCTCTAGCAAGTACCGCGCACAGTCGGTATAATCACCTCGCGATGCCGTATGGAGAGGAGTTTTCCCCTTGTTATCTTCATTGTGGCGTTCAGCCGCCATAATCGGGAAGTGGCAGAGTGCTCACCTTGGACATTGGGATTGACCTGGCGTTCCAGGAGAAGCTTGACATTTTCGGGCCGATTATTGAAGCACGCGGTATGAAGACACGTTTCCTCGTGTTTCCCGCCTAGTTTATTTTCCAGTAGCCCTTCCAGAGAACAGTGCTGATTGACGAGCTTACCTCTAGCCAAGGGGTCGGCTCCCTTGTCAAGCAACAACTTCACGGTCCTGGCCGAATCCGTCGCACTTGCGGCCTGAAGAACTGTGCCATAGGAATCACCTAGGACGACATCGGAACATGAGCTCCATATTATTAAAGGCGGACCAGAGAGACGAGCGTACTCTGAAACTCTGTCTTGACATTTGCGCCCGCGTTAACGACTTCCCGAACAGCGTCCCAGTTCCCCGCGAGTGCGACTACCTCGAGCGCCGTCCGTCCATCTGAATGGCTGCTTGAGCGATATAACACAGAGGGATCGCACGTAAGACATACCTCCCGCCTTGTCGTTCGGATCCACCCCAGTTCTGACCAACGACACTATCTTGTCTACATCGCCAAGGTGAAGAGCCTCCCTCCACTCATGCTCCCTGATCTGCATCTCCTGACGACGTTGTCTCCGAGCGAGAACCATTTCCAACAGGTCTCGGAGCGGCATGAACAAGAGGAGAACCGCAAGGACTTGCCCGAACCCCCATTCGCCTTCTCCCGTTGCTTGAAGGCTGCGATTTCGTCGCAATGTGAGCTCGATGTCGACGATGAGGATTACGTTGACCGTGAAGAGAAAGGCTAAGCCGATGCAGACCGGCAATATGGACGATTGCATGCACCGAATGTAGATCGCTCGCAGCCGCCTCATCCTATGCCGTCCAAAAAAACGCGGTAGTGGTCCAGAGGTGGATATAGGGAGGGTTGCCTCCCTACTGCGCCGTGAATTATGCCATACGAAGACACTAAGGAATGCTGCCATGGGAAGGAGCAGGTTGAACCCAGGGAGAACGAACAGCGAATATATCACGAGCGAAAAGATCCTGAGAGGGTTGGATGCGAAGGGTACCCTTGCTCCGAGGATGGCGAGGTTAGCGAATTCACTTGCACAACTGGAATTTGGGTCTGAATTTCCAAACGTGCTTGGGCTACTCCAGAGCCAGAGCCCGAGTGCACCCATAACTGTAAGGTGGAGCGAACCCAAGAAGAGTGCAATGCGTCTGAATATGATTTTCGTAGCCGCTCTTTTCCCTGTTATCAGCTTCGTTAGAATACCCTTGAATGTGGAAGGAACATCTTTTGCTCACCTCCCCATTGCCTCTGACCATTTTGATTTTCTTCATCGGACGAAGGAATGCGCTCGTCACCTCTCCGACCTATAGGACGGACGTTAGGACGAGATACGAATAGGAGGGAGTGGACGCCACTCACCACCGCCAAGTCTAACATGCGCTAGCCACGCGGACCAACGTGGCCTGACCGGGCTTCGTCCCGGTCCTTCTTGCCCCTTATAATGAACATAGAGCAAGAAGTAAATGAACGCGATGGTATTGTTCGTCCAGCTCATACTAAGCACGATGCTTGCATGGTAATTCGTCAGCCCCAAAGTGAATGCCTGGACGATACACGAGATCAAGAGCGCAAAAGCCAAGATAAGGTTCGTAGTCGACTGCGTCTCGATGGACTCGAGCTCGTAATCCGAGACTTTACCATCCCAAATGGCCCATATCGCTGGAATGAAACACAAGAGGTTCTGCACGTAGATGGCGATACGCACCCCGATGCCTGCGATGTCCGGGTTCGCAGGTATGGTGCAGGTGCTAGCCATACGTCGACGTGGAAGATGAGAGGGAAGGAGGCAACGTGGGATTCATTTAAGCGGACGGCGTACCTTGCTTCTCTGCATCGTGTTCAGTGTGGGTCCAACGCTATTCGGAGCTCTACTTCCGACGGCAATGCAGGCATCAAGATCCCATTAACGAGCTGGAATGAGCCAAAAATATACAGTCAAGAAGATAGGATAATCAGCAAGTTATAATGAACGTATCGTAGACACACCCTCCGTCGTCACTCTCCAGCTTCGGACCTCCAAGAACTCTAAACGATCCCCCTCTTCACTCTGGGTCCATCGGCACAAGAACGAACTCTCTTTCCCCATCGTCGACACCCCTTTCACGGCACCAGCAAAGCCTCAGGTACTGCCGCTCTTGGGACAGCGAAGCCTTCAAGATCTCCCGGCATGCCTTAATCAACTTCTGCAGGTCTTGCGCTTTTGGATTGAGTGCGGGCTTTGGCTCGCCCCAAGGAGACCAGGAGGAAACGGCGATATCAATGGTATGCAGCTGCTTGAATGATTTCAAGATGGCGAGGTTTTCCTAGAACGAAGGTGAATACAGATTTTGCGTGCTGCATGGGCAGGTAGACCTGAATAGTACGCACATTGCTTTCGCCAGTGCCGATCTGGATTACGCGCAGGTTGGGCGCAATTTTGACGAGGCCTGAGGCATCGAACCGGTGTCAGTCCACGACTCAATCAGGACAAGACTGGGGCAGCGACTCACGTTTCATCATATGCTCCGTCAGGTCACATCCTCTCAGCTCCTCCACCTTGTTACACTTCCCCTTCCCCAACGCTCCCACAAGCTTACTCCCATCCTGCTCCGTACACCAGACGCTCCTAACCTCCGGACATGCCCTGAGTATCTCATGGCAGAACGCCGGAATGACCACAGTCCTAATGGTGGGCAAGCTCGCTCTCTCGAAAGTGTTCTTGATAGCTGTAGTCATTTGGGTGTGGGCGTGCAGGACTTTGATGGTGTGAAGGTTCGGGAGGTTCTTCATGCACTTAAGGAATGCTGGCAGGACTGTTTCAGTCTGGTACCTTGTCAACGAGACGTGGACCTTCCTATATCAAAGTTTGAGCTCACCAGGGCACACACGGTGGATGTAAAAGAGCACACGACGGACTTACCCAACCATCTCCCAGAGGTCCGGTCTCTTGGCCAATCCTGAACACTTCCTTTCCAACCCCTCCCCGATATGCTTGTAAAACGCCCTCATCGGATTCCCTGGCCTCGTCGTCAAGCAAACCTCCAACCTCTCAAACAGCAGAGGAAGGAACATCTTCCTATACGATACGCAGGTCTGAGAGAGAGCCCTCAGAGCATCTGGGCGATCCAAGTACACTCGGGGGAGCACAGGCTCGTCGGAGAGGAGGTCGATAGGACCTGGTGCGGCGGTAGCTTGGAGCTGCCTCCTCGCCTCTTCCTTCTCGCTACGATCAGGGATGGACGTAAAGTTTCCGATGGACTTGTAGTTGGAAAGCACATTCGTGATGAGCTCGGGAGGGAGGCGAAGGATGCCTTGTCGTGCGTTGGCTGGATTCTCGGATGAGCTGGATGACGCAGTCGCCTTTCCAGTCGTGGATTTTGACCCTGCTTTTCGTGATGCCGCAGGTTCTGTCTTCTTGGGTTTCTTCTTGGGGGGATTGTCTGGTGTTGCGTGGGTGTGTCGTTCGCGTAACGATACCAGAGCAAGATGGCGGGGTGAAGAGAAAGCAGTGATCGACGGGAGCAATATTCGGCGAGTGACGAACATCATCCCCTGATAAGGTTCGATGGCGGGCGGCTAACAACCGCAGTTCCTTTTTTTTTTTTTTTTTTTTTTTGCGTTTATCAGCTGCATACAGGCAATCAAAGCGTCCTAGTAATTGAAGAATACCCTTCACAACCCCTTCGAGTTTGTATTGCAGCTTCCACATACCCGGGGCAAGGGCACTCCATACTGAAAGTTCGGATCTGCAACAAAATCCACTGCCATCAACGTGGAATTCAAATTGAAATTGGCTTAAAGTCTCTACTGCGACCAAGCCCATTATAGGCAGGGCCAACTTGGCATGATATCAGCAGCTTGTTATCTCAGCAGCTCGTAGCCTTGCTGGTTGAGTATGTGGGATTCCAATTTACAAGGAAGTAGGTACATAGAATGCTATTTCTATTCGCTTTGTACCAGCCTTGGTTAGGTCAGCTACATCTTCAATGGCACCCTCGAGCTGTGACATTGAACCTGTAGTCATTCCATCGTGGAACCATACCCTCCCATCTCTTATAATTCGTGAGGTAAAGTGCGAGTTACCATAGTAAACAAGCCCTACCAATCGGAATCTTTTGACAACCTCACTATTGGCAACGGTGAATTTCAGCACGGGGTCAATCCTTATATGCTGATGGCCATTGAAGAAGAAGGATAATAGATGGCCATCCTCATTGCAAAGCTGCACTCTGCTGCCCAGTGACTGATTACAAAGGCGACAACGCCTGTGCTCAATGATACCCCCAGAACAGTCAAGCCAATTCTGTATCGTAGTCCCTTCTATGTCACAGCTGACGTGAAAGATTGCGTGCCCGTCGGCATTGTTGCGGTGCTGATCAGTGGAGCATATGTCACAGTATCGTACCGTTGTATATACTGAGTTTTTGAAAGAGAACATGTACTCTATCAATGTAGATGGGCTTATATAATCTCCAAATGCAAACTCTGTCGGGTCAAGCATTTCCATATCACACCTCCAACTCTCTCTCGCCTCCTCTAATGATCCTCCTCCTGTTTTGAATAGTTCAAAGCCTTCTATCAATGCTCTGATTGATTCGGGTGTGTGCACATTGCGACAGTATTCTGACCATTTAATGGGATTCTCTACCCATATATTATACAGTATGCATAGCACAGAATCGTATGCACAACTGTTATTCTCCCACTGAGTTCCAGCCGGCGTGCCTATTGTGTCTTCGTACTCCATGTCACTTGTATTCATTCTGCTTTCGAGTTCGGATTTGTGTTCGGGCTCTGCAAACACTGATTGGTGCATATGTTTGGCCTTCGGTTTGAGCCGTTTACTGACAGTGTCATCTAATTCATGTATACCTATTTCAGGCTTCCTTTTCAATGAATTTGAACCCAGAGCGGTAATGAATCCTTCGCCATAAGCTACCTCTTTTCTCCCCTTCTTTCTACTTTCTTTCCTATGGCTAGTATCATCTGTTAATCGCCACTCAACATAAGGTGTGTCTCGGTCTATCCATGGCTTATTCTGCATTCCATCTCAAAGCTCTGTGCAAAGGCTGAGGGA
>JANDKE010001955.1:0-11776 GCA_027627275.1 Coprinellus aureogranulatus | reverse complement strand
TGGAGGTATACAGATGCAACAGGGAGTGCAGCCGCAGGGAGTCCAAACTCCAGAGCCAAGAGGAGGAAGAGAGAAGATGGTAGAGAAGGATGAACAGTGGTATTGGCGCTCACCCTCTCCCTCGCCTACGTCTCCGTCGTCGAGCGAGGAACATATCGGGATGCTCTCTTCCTCCTCTGCCTATATCCTCCCTTCATCGTCTTCCGCACGTCCTTCACCTCGTATCCCTCCTCCTCCTTCGTCACGCCCTCGTAACTCCAGTTCCCCAGAAGACCAACTTATAACGAGAAGCGACTCCCCACTTCTGGGTTTTGGATCAGACTCGTCTTCCCCACCCCGCTCGCCTGTTCCACCTCCCCATTCCTCCCTTACTCATCATGACTCGCTGCAACCACCACATATGAATGCTATCGAAGACTCGCTGCACCCTCCACATATGAACGCGATTGAAGACCTGAAAGCGGCGCATAGGAGGAGTAAGAGTTCGGAGGATACGTATGACTTTCCGCGTACCCCGGGGCCGGAAGACGGGTTTTTGGATGCTGGGTCTGCTTTTGGGGTTGAGGAAGGTACGTTCAACGTCCTTCTACCTTCCCCTACTCCCCCTTCCTCTCCTTTCCCTTTGTATCTCCTCCGTCGCTTTGACATACACGTTCTTTCATTTTTATATATGCGCGAGACACAATAGGCTGACGTTCACCCTCCCATGGCAGCACCCCATTCGCCATCAACGAAAGACAAAGAAAGGGATAGGGATAGGAACCCCCTCTTGTTCCCTGGGAAAGGGTATAAGCGCGACCTTCCGAGTGGACTGGACGAGGTGCCGTTGGATTCGGAGCGGTTGGTGTATAACACCTCCTCTGCACCCCATGCTGTTTCGCCTCGTCAAATGACAAAGGTACGTTACCTCTGAGTTCTTTCCTCTTACTCGCATTTGTGTCTACCTTCCTTCGCTTGCTCCTTTACCCTTTCTCCTCCTTCGACCTCCCTTCTGAGACCTCCCTCCTTCGACCTCCCTCCGAGCCCTCTCTCCGAGCCCTCACTCCTCTACCCTTCGTTTTCCTTTCCTTTCCCGTATTCAGCTTTCCCGCGCCCCTTCCTTCCATCCACGCTTCCACGCGTCAGTGTATAGTCAGTATGCCAGGTACTAACGAAACATCCAGGCTCCTCCAACGACTACGACGACGGTGTTGAAGTCCCCGATCACTCCACGGAAGGTCTCTGTGTCTCCGCGTTCAGACGCGGCGACGCCTGTGAGGTCAACGTTCTTCGCAAAGGGCAGCAAACGCACCTTGCACCTTTATCAAGGTATGTCTTCGTTCGACTGAATGGTCTTCACTGGCAATCATTGGATATCGGAGGTTAGCCTCACCCTGCCTTCACAATGTGTTTGGGGGAATGACGGGGCGTTTTTTCAGATAGACAGTATGCTTATACAGAGCGATAGGATCAGTCCCAAGTACGTCTGCTCGCTCCCTACGCTCCATTGATATGTTCGATGTGGTCAATCTAGCCGAATCTCAATTCGGTTCTCGCATGTACCCGTTTCTGGGTGGAGTACTCAGCTCAGCCCCGCTCGTCTAGAGATGAATATGTGTTAAAGTGAAGAAACGAGAATCTCTATTCAAGGCGTTACGTATCATTGTTAATCTAGCTGCATCTGCCTAGAGTGGCTGGTGATCGCTCTTCTCCCAGTAATACGTCGCACACTGCGCACATTCCCGTGATCGGGCCCTTCACTAAGCTTCACTCATGAGAAGGACTAGTGAACCAGTATCTATCTGCCGACACCATAAGGGGAAAATATGCATGGGGAGGGCGATGGAAGATTCAGATGGTCACAAGCAAAAATGATACACTATGCCAGTCGCCGGTGACATTTACTAAGCCCTCGTTGGACGGGTCAACGCTTCCATGAGCGTTTCCCGCTATAAGTCTCACTGCAACTACTACTGATTCATTCGGAAACCTCATCCTCCACAAATGAACGGAATGTACATACACACTTGCTCTACGAAACGCCAACCATACCGTTCCCCATGCCAGAGTCCACGAATGCCAGTTCAAGTTTTCGGATTCATCAAAGACTGCTTTAAACTTGTGGCCCAATGTGGGGGACCCGTTTTCTGTCCTCCGGGGAAAGGCGGTCGAGATCGACAGGTATATGCAACAAACGCTGAATATTGTCCAGAAGCCCAAGTTAGAACAGTCAGAAAAGTAATGATGACTAAATTTGTATATGTTCATACCGTTCTCGTGCCCGAACGATCCGTGTAACGGATTCGCTTGTCCGGGGATGTCAAGGCGACGCCGGTAATATGGGCCTCTGCCGCTCCATTTATGCCGCCGGTATGCATACCACGGCTAGAAGACAGGAAACAATGGTTTGTCCTTGTGCTCTTAAAGTAGGAAAGTTGGCACTCACATCACACGAACAGAGTCGGCTTTCTTTAGGTCCGGGTGGTCCCGAAAGTCAGGGTCATTTTGGAATGCATGTCCAACGATCTCCTTATGCAAGGTCTTAAGTTCCTCAGCCTTCTTCGCATCATTGGGTGCCATGTTCTCGATGTCCTCATGGGCTTGTTTATCCAAGTGTACTTCTATGCCTTTTTGAGGCGCTTTGGCTGATTTTGGCTTAGGCGACTGGGCTGGCGCTGGTTGAGCTTGCTGTAGTGGTTGGAACACTGCCTTCGGTACTGACCCCCAGGCATTCGCTGGCTTATCTGCCTTGGCAGGTACTGATTGGGCGTCTTTGCCTGCGACTGGCTTTGGCGATTCCGCCGGTCCCGGTTTAGGGGGCTGGGCGTGAGCTGGTTCAAACGCTTTGCCTGGTACAGGTTTAGGCGATCGGACTGGTGGCGCTTGTTGACCTGCTTTGCCTTTTGTTTCTGGAGCGGGTACTGGTTGATGCGATTTCGCTTTGGCTGGTGATGGTTGACGCGACTTGGCTGACGCTCCTTTATTCTGTTGGACCGTTTGTTGTCCCCCTGACTTCCCCGGGGACCTGATATAAACGACTAGGTCCTCAAAGTCATCCCGAGGAATATGAACTCGACCTATGCTCGTTTCACGTCTGTGGGGAAGGGGGAGATATAAGTGGTGAATATAATGTGTGATGATCAATTGGCCCACTCACGGCAGTGGAACGGCGAGGGTAACTTTGAGGAGGAGAAGCGCGATGAAGGGGAGAAAAGCGTGCATGATTGACAGGGAATATACAGTCGGAAGGCGTTCAATAGCGACCAGCGCTGTAGAAGATGAGAGGAGTAGAGTTGTTTGAAATGAGAGGTCCAGCCTGGGGATTGAGGAGAGCAGCTGAGCCCGCTTATAAGGGATTCTCGCCGCGATATCTGCAGTGCCATTGACTCCGTGAGTTGAGTGCGGAGCTCCTGGGTTCTCCGCGAGTTCAAGACGGCAAACGCTTGGTTGCTCTTGGAATACAAGACGCGGAACTCAGGAATTCAAGTTCTCCGAAATTGCTTTGCGTGGATCAATGCCGGAAGCGGCGTGTACTGCAAATTGTTTTGATACTTCGTACAAGATGGTGGAAGGCCACTCCGATCTCGCTGGCAAAGCTGTAAGGTATCGCTTCCTATCCTCGCATAGAGTTTATTACTCGAAATCGGTCGTTCCCTTCTAACGCCACGGGAGTTCCAGTCACACCAACCGCAGATAGTGCCGTGGGTATTCTCTCATGGAGAGTGTACAGAGAAGGACATCGTCGTAGGATACGTTCGCTACTCCGAGGCTTCAGGTATCCGAGGACACTTCGGGAACAAAACGAAATACTTCGAATGCGTACTCACCGGGTATGTGAGAAGTTGCCAAGGTACCAAGATAACGGACTTCGACGCTTACTCCGTTCTGAGCTTCGCTTTCGGAAGTAGGGGACGGGTGTACACAGCTTACTGCGCTCTCGTAGGTGCGGGCCAAGCCCGATACTTGGGTACAGCCCTCATCCGAAGCATCTACCTCGAACTTCCCGGATTAAGGGGTGGTCCGGCAATACCCTACCACCTCGATCTCTTTTTCCATGATCCGGACAGCATTTCCGAGGGAGGACTCAAGTTCACGCTGAATGTGAGGATAGATAGATAGATGGAAGTCATCGTGGCTATCGATTCATTGGTTGTGAGTCTCAATTAAACATGGTCCTCGAGCGAGAACTCGAAAGCGAGCGGGCTAGTCAGCAATTAAATATCATAAGAGATGCTGATCGACGTACCTTTACACGAAGGTTCGAGTCCGTTCCGAACGCTAATGAGTCGGTATGAACAGATAGAGGCCAGTAAGGAGTCCAAGGTGTCGCTGGAAGACATATTGAATAGGGTCCTGAAGTGCAATACGCCTCCGAGTCGATGGAAGGCCGGTTCGAAAGCAGGTCTTGTGAATGATCCGGTCCTTGCCCGAGCGCTGAGACCGGAAGGGATATTTAGTGTTGAGAGGACAGAAACAAATGCCTTGGACCCTGATCACCGAGTGTCCGCAGAATTCGGACATCCTTCCCCCTAGATTTGTTGACAGTGACGGAGCATGGGTTGCGGATTGGCCTGGCATGACGAGTGAAAGACCCCGCGAGGGGACAAGCAGGCCATCGTAGTGCTTTCCACGCGACAGAGCCTCCCATAGAAACGAAGATGTCAGTACATCATCCTGTCTCATTTAGACGAATAGAATTGAAGAGGAAGGAGGGTATTCGCTCGTCGGGAAACACCAGCGAAGAATTCGAGTAGGTCGTAGGTTTGCATGTGAGGATTTCGGCTGACGTCACTGGATGGGCGGAGAGCGTTCAAAGTCAAAGGGATAGTAGCCCAGGCGGACCCCGAATCGCTCTGGAGGGCGCACCGCCAGCATACACCCCACAGCATGCATCCGATCCACGAGAACGAAGTGACCTTTGCGCTGGTAGAATCACCATCGTCCGCAGCGACCCCGTAAGCGTGACGTCGATGCAACTGTGGGATGAGGGTGATGGTAGGCGTGGGGTGAAGTCTATATGGGACTCCTCACAATCCTCTCGCGCCACTGTCAAGAAATACCGGCGAGGAGCTTTAACGATGGGGTGCTGAGCTAACATCTGAAGGCTGAACTGTAGAGGGGTATAGGAGAAGACCAGGTCTAAGCAACGCACGTGTGTTTGACCCCCGGACAAGCCTAGGGTCTAGCCGAGCATAGGATTACAAGGTTTTACTAGAATGTGACCCGCGCTTCGCACGGGATTGGGGTTAGAGCTTACTCCGACCCCCGTCGTACCCTTCTCCGAGTCAAATTCGTACATATCTGTCACAATTTGAATGACCTCGAAGGCAGAAGACTTCCATTCGAGACTTTAGCCAGTCGGCTGCTTCAATTTTACTTTATATATATTGAGGTTCGATGCCCGTATTCATTGTTGTACCGTCGCTCGGCATGTCCTCTGAGTATTATGGCCAGATAACTCGGTGTGTCCCCGACACATCCGGCAATGATAAGCAAAATAGAAAATATCTTGGCTCTATAACCCTTGGGCGTCGGAAAAGAGACCAAGAGAACACCAAGCCGCGATTCCAGTGTGACAGCGCCCCTTGACCTCCTTCCTTAATTTATATGTTTTCCCCATTGTACTCACCAAGCAACAGAGTTCCATTTGAACTCGATGTAGAGCGCAGTCGGATGCTTCATCTCTGAGTGATTCGTAGCTGATTGACATGTCCCAGCAACGCTCGACAGCGCTCGACATGCCAGCGTCCTCTGAGTGTCCCATTGTCACTTACCAGGACCTCTGAATGCTGCGACGTCACTCGACATATCTTCTGAGTGTTGAGGTGGCTGCCGCACCATGTGCGATCCTTGATGAGACAATTATTGGAAGCCTGGGGTACCCTTGACAGCGCGAGAATACCATATACAGGTCGCTAGATGTGCCCTCGATGGCGCGAGGTGGGAACAAAAACACTTGAAAAACAAAGGTCCGCCCATGAGTAATGGCTGGCTGAATGGCGCTCAGCGATGAGCAAAAGCGTCGGCCAAAGGATTCAAAGGGCACCGAGCCATGGGTCCAATGGCCCATCGCCATCCGATCCAAACAATGAGGCCGAGACGGCTTTGAATTTGACTTGAGACCAATGGTTTACTTTGAACCACGACCGCCCGCTTCACCTCGAAATTGGATTACTTGAAAACTCGACGCTCGAAATTTGAAATTGGGCTTGAGCTTTGTCGTTTTATGATAGGATGTGCAGCCCATATATTCCCGTCGATTCCTTATGGCCCAGTCCCAGTCCCTGAGAACGTGCTACACCAAAGTGTAGAGGAGGAAGCCTCGCCAGTCCAAGCCGTCAGATATCAAAGAGGTGCGAGAGGAGATAAGCTTAAGACCCCAGAATCGTTTCAAAGTGGATACTAAGTGTCCCCGGCAATGGAGAGACGCGAGACGGCGTTTGAGATGGAGGTCAGGATGAGAGATCGTCGAGTGGGCTGGTTCCGTCATTCCAGCAGTGCTTTCCCACACTTACGGCAATTGCCGGACCACGCCAAGGCGCGTCCCTCCCCTTCCAACTTCCGTCATCCTCGTTCTCAGCGTCCGTGAAGCCTTTTCGGCACAGGCGCGCTACGAATCCACACCTCTTGCGTTTGTACCTTGCTCGTTGACTATGGACTTCCACGGGTCAACACCTCTCTGGTAACAACCTTTGCGCGTTGGACCGTCGTGTCACCATATCTTCGGTATCCGTTTGGTGAACGGATTTAGGGGCGTGTTCATGGGTGGAAAATGTGCGTCGCATTGCAACGCTCAGAGCGGACTATGATACGCGGTACGTCTCTTCCTCGTCACTCATCGTTTAACTCGTCATTGGTTGACATCCCTCTCTGTGGTCCGCCGCCAATCCCCCGCTTCCCTTCGTCGCGCATAGAACCAGCACCTACCATCCGCCGATGCCTTCTCACACTGTATCACCAACCGTCATCCATTCTCCTTCAACCGGACTCAACACTTCATGACCTTCCTCAGCGAGGCTCGCTCCGCTGAGTCCGTCAGCCATAGGGCTGACTACATACGCCGGGTCAAGGACGCAGTGGCTGGCACCTCCTTGGCTATATATACGCTCCGTCTCCTAAGCTCGTGGAGACTCCCTCAGGTTACCCACTCTACACTCCCCAGGGCATCCAGCTCGCCGACAACGACAACATCAAGACCTCTCGCGACCCGCCCGCATCGACGTTGATCTTCTGGATTCTCCTCCTCGACACAGTACCGCGTACTCCTTCCCGCTCCACACGCTCGGACCAATCTTCTACTTCACTCGCCAGTGCCTTTCATGAACCGTTACCAATCCTGTCGCGTCTCTGTGTCTGGTAGACATGAGAACGAGGGGGTACTGTTTGTGGTATAGGTCGCCATCGAGTGAGGGTGAGAGCGGTCCTGGGGGTCACCGTGGAGTGCTTGTACTGTATTGCGTTCAGCATATCATTGACATTCTTCATGCTCCAACATCAAGTCAACTCGACCGGTATCTCGCGAAGCAACAACCTGGTTGCCCTTCACCGTCCCGCCTGGTAGCTGCATCATACTCGCCTCTACCCTCCTGAATCCCTGCACCAGTCTACACTATCCATGCTCCATCGCGTCAGTACGAACGCGATGCGGTTGGGGTGCAGTTCCGACTGCAGAAGTGTACTCCAGGACTCCAGGAGGGTATGTAGTATGAGCCGTCCGTGGGACGACAGGAGCCATGCTTGTCCGGTGTTTCGGACTGAGATACACTTCCCTCCTTTGGCGTGTCCGGCGGGGTTCTCGACCTTTGTAGGTACTCGCTTTCACCTGACACCCGCCAAAACCTTGGCGTTTCCTAAACGGTATCTTGTCGACTTTGTGTTGACTGCAGCGTGAAGCGGCTGGGTGTCGGTTTGAAGGATAACATGGTTATTGGCGGTGGGAGTTGTACTAAGACTGTACACTGTCGAGCCAAGTAATGGCTTCTTGACTTAGGGTTCGTACCGTGAACTCCAAACCGGGGGAACATGTTTTCCCTGAGTGGAAAACGGGTATTCGTCTAGACCTTTGGTACTCAGGGATCAACCGGAACGAGGCGCGATACGCGCCGAGGTTTCTTACGCTTTGGAATGTATGTATATTTAGTCGATGGTAGCGTAATCTTCAGTGAAATCTTACACTACCGTGGATCTACTCCTCCGGTTGTAAAGACGTGGTTCACCCTTCTCCCAGAGCGCTCGAGGGATGTTCTACCAACATCCTCGAACACCGCAGAACACTTTCAGCGCGCTTACAAGGGTTAGTGATTGACCGTGGGGGTAGGTCAGCTTCCACACAGTCCGAGTCGTAGTTGCCAGTTTGACAAGAGAACCCCTCCACCCTGGAGCAGAGACAGCTGGACAACGCAAGAGGCCGAACAGTCGCCTGTGTTGTAGTGAAATAGACCGAGCGACCCCGCACCATATCGTGTCATAACGAGACACAATGTGGGTTGGGTGTCGCGTGCATACCCCACTTCACAGGCGAGGGGAGGCGAGTGCGTTCCATGAGAAAGGTGGAACCTGTCGATGGCGCAGACATGCTGTGAGGGTCAGGAAGCGAGACAGAGCCCGGGGTCAGAGGTTGCTGAGAATCTGGAGACAGAGATTGTAGCGATACGTCTCCCGTAGCCGACGGAGGTGTGTGTTTTTTGGGGATCCAGGAAGATCGCAGAGAAAAGAAGCTGGATCACCGCAAGGAAGAGTCATCTAAGACCCGCGGAATCAAAATGATACGTACGGACGCGCCAACTTTATCGAATCTGCCCTGATACCATGTTCGACTTGAGACAGAAGACGCCAAGGTGCCAAGATACGGATTCTTGTGATGGAGAGTCGGTGGGCGTACCAGTCGGTTGAGGCTACACCAGCACAATACCGAGGAGTTATGGAAACCAGGTTCAGAGTATGACCGAGCAAAGATGGAGCCCCAACCTTCCACGCTCGCTGGAGTACGCCATGAGGAACAATAACAGTCCCCCCTTCTCTTGTCAGTAAGGAAAGGAGGGCTGGGAAGCGGAGTATCGAGTCCTCAAGGTGCGGCAGCGAAGTATACGAGGCTAAGCCATGGGCAAGATTGCCAATTAGATGCGTGGCCTGACAAGATCCATGAACGTCCAGGAGGAATGACCGTCGAAACACAGGGTTTGGTTGCGGTACCGCCATCGTCCCGCTCACAGAGAAGATCTCAATCGGATAAGAGAAGCAGCTTGCGTACCGCCTGAACCAAGGCAGTACGAAAAGTGACTCCATGACCCCGGGGAGTATACGTCTGTGGGAGGTGGGCTGTAGAAACCAGCCTGATAACAGGAATGTTAGGTGGAGTAAATAGTAACAAGTACAAGGTCTGCGCACCCATACGTTTCACGTCACGGCATCCAATGATCCATCCCCATCTCCATCCCCCACTCTCACCCCTCGAGAACGTGCAAAGAGTTCAAACACGGCGGGTACAGATCCCCAGATAAAGAGTTTCGAGCCTCTACAGGTTTTCCGAGGGTATCCAGCATGTATGAGGCGAGGTCAGAGGAGCGATCAGAGTTATTGGCGTTTTCAGAGAACCTTCACCGCTACGAGGCATAGAACAAGAGTTGAGGTCATAGTCAAGATGAGAGAACGACAGCAAAGGGCGAAACGGCGTGGCCGGCCCCCGACGGTAAGTGCTTCCCACACTCCCGGCGATTGCCGACCACGCCAAGACCTCTCTCGCTCCTTTCTTCTTCCCGACTATCATCCCGGATCCCACCGCTCGTGAAACCTCATAGGAACGACTTGGATCCGCCTACTCCTAATCTAAGCTTGTCTTTGTATGCCCAAGGTTATCCTGCTGTCCACTTGGCTCGCTCGCTGATTGTGTCGACGAGGCGATCCGTGTCATGATCTGTTCGCCACCCGGTGTGGGGGAGGTTGGCCTGTTCGTGGATGGAAGATGGAGCGTCACCGAACCTTGAGCACACAATAGAAACAAGGTACTCATTCTCTCCCGTCTCATTCCACATTGAACTAATTGGTCGTTGACATCTTTCTGCCCGTGGTCGGCACTCCACTCATTCCACCACCGACCCAGCCTTCCCCGCTTTCCTCCGCTGTCCTTCTCTGCAACGCTTTCCTCGAGCACACGAAATCGTTCCTCAAACCGGGTGCCCATTTTACCAGGTCCATCGTTCGTCAGCGTACGCAGATACTCGAGTACTGGAGGGGCGAATAGTTATCCGCTCTTCCAGGTCTCGCGCAGGCCGGACGGATCTACATCTAATAGATCCTCTGGACGCGTTAGAAACTGAAGGTAGTGCTAGATCCCGACTCCTTTTGATTGATTTGGATGTATCTCCCTCGTTCTTCTTGGCATCGCTTCCCAGACCTGGACCCTGCACCGCATGCCTTCCTGCTGTTCGACTCTCCGCTCGCGAGCGGGACTGGTAAACTGGTATGACCACTTGATCTCTCTGTGTCTGACTGACACGAAAACAAGTGGTCTCTGTTCTTTATTCCGAACCTGTGAGCGAAGGAAAGCTATTGAAAGATATCGTTCGGCCGATCTTCTGGCGTGTACCTACTCAACTTTCCTACGATGCAGCACACCGTGGGCCTGGCTCTCTTAATTCGCCTTTCCGCTTCTCCGCCGTCGCCCTATCTTCCCGAGGTCTATCGGTTGTCTACAGTATCCGATCTTCCTTGTGTTATCACAAACGCGATGCTGTTGCATGTGGTTCCGAGCTCTGGTCATCCCAGGAAGGTGTACAGGCCTACCGGGCTGTCGACGCGCACTTATTGCCGCCTTTTCTACATGAGTGCACTTTGGGTGATTTCAAGCTGGAAGCGTCTATATCACCTCCACAGTAAACCTGTCAAATTCAAAAGTGGAGTTCATGGCTCGGACACCCTCACTCGCCTTGACCCGTTGGGGCCAACTGAATCAGGCATTCTTGAAGTCGCTGATGTGTGTCTGCGACGCTCAAGGCTGTGCGCTTCCTGCTCTTTCAGTCAGGGGGCACAATGCTATACGACCGTAATCTGCGCCGGGGCTCTCTTACATCCACGCCGTTGGATGATTGGTCACAGAAGCTAACTTGGGCTTCGAAGGAACGCACATTAGTAGTGAAGAGCATCGCTTCGGTTGCTGCGTCAGCAACGACAGAGTGCCTTTGGTTCGTCCACTGTTCCTCCTCATCGGGCCCATCGAGCTTACGGTGATCTCCGAACCATAGTTCCCAAACCCGTACTGGGGGCACCGCTCGGGTGTACACTATGGTCGTTTGGATGTCCAGTTCATCAGGTATCATCCTGTGACCTCGTACTGTATACATCGCGCTTCGGGGCCAGGGAGGACATATCGGTTTTACGCAGTGCTTGTTTGGCTGTAGACCATGTTCTACTAAGGAGCCAGATGGACGTTGAGCCGTTGACCGATGCGGATGCGTGCTTTCTCGTTGCATGGAAGCGAATGTGTGTTGACTCCGTTGTGTATGATACCTTCTATCGTCGCCCTCCGTGATCGGCTGTAAGAGTCCTGATTGGCTTCGAGAGGAGGTAGGTGCGTATAAATACCATACTTATCCCGTATGTTGTAGGCCAATCGGCCCCTCCTTCCTCAGCTGCGCCATGGACGCCAGTGCGCTTGAGCGACTATCGGCAGACTTGAGATTGGGTCGAGTTCTCAACGTGAGTATCTGCATCTCAGCTATACATGTCTCTGACAATGGGTAAGGATAGTCCCTAGTAAGTACGTTGCGTTTCCTTTCATAAAATGCCTGTCGAGCCTCGA
>JANDKE010001954.1:0-11783 GCA_027627275.1 Coprinellus aureogranulatus | reverse complement strand
CAGGTGANGAGTTCCTTTGTCCAAACCACCTAATTGCTACCCTAACGGATGACGAAGTACATAACAATCATTCGGACGGGGCCTGCTCACATGCTAGGCGCTATCTTCCTCACCATCAAGAAGGGAGAATGCACAGTGCCACTAGTACGAGCAGTTCTAGATAATCTAAGCCCAGCATCAGTACCGGAGGACCCATTCGAAGCTCTATCCTCGGAGGAAAGCCACCAACGTCTCAAGAGAAGTCTGGCATCGCTCCGCTTGCTCATGCATATTGCGCGGAATGCCGCTGTCGACAACGCGCGTTTGTTGAAGGAGACGGTTTCACTCATTGTGACATCCCTGGAGGGAATCATCCAATGGGCGAATGTGGCTTTGAATCTTGGAACCCCCATGGGCAGCTTGATCTCAGGCGATTTCCCAACTGCCTATATCGATATCTGCGAGATTTTCAGTACGGTTCAGCTAATGGACCAGAGGATTCAGGATGCATTAGCGTCTTCCAAGTCCTACGCACAACTCCTCATCAAGATTTGGACAACACCTCTGGATAGCGGCGGCCGCAAATCCTTCTGCATGAACTGGGAAGACCCTTCTCGCTGCCCGCTCAATTATCTCTTCAAGCGAGGCTATTGCACCGAAGAAGGGAAACGGACCTTTGTTGAAGAACTGATAGAACACGATCTGGTGGAGAGCTTCGCGAGGGCTACAATACAGCGCGTAATCATGATAGGGGAAGAGGTGGAGAAGCCGAACTGCCCTGATGGGTTCGAGGTGTGCGCCACTGACTGCTTTACCCACTTGTTCCAAAAATTCGGTCTATCTTCCGACATACGCCTTCGGCCCTCGTTCAGACGTCACAACTACATGAGCCAGCTGATGAATATGGCAAATAAGATCTCCCTGTCGCTCGCCGCGAAAGAATCCTTGGTACCCGAAAAGGCGGAGAAGATCGTGATCCTGTCGATGTGGCTGATCCATAACGCCCTCTCGAATGACCCGCATACCGTTCAAAATCTTCGGGATTTGCTGGACGCCGGCTACCTGGAGATGTTAGCGAGGGTCGTTGTGAAACCCGGACCCGCTATCAACGTTGACAATCCCATGACTTACAGTGCCATACAGTCGCTAGGCTTCATCGCGGCATGGGCTGTATATCCGCCCATATGCAAGGCTCTGGCTCGCTATCGAGATTCAGATCCGCTCACGGCCGGTATTGACGATGACTCTCTTCGCGTCCAGACGATGTGGGGAGACATTCTGCCTGTCATCACCGATAGGGTTGACTCTTGGTCGCAACTATCCGATACAGGTTTCCCAGTTATATGTGACAATCTGCGGGTCAGTGAGGGTTGTCCACTTGTCTTTCCTAGTGTCAAGCTGAATCGGTTCCCGCAGTGCGCTAGGGCTGATGTCGATGAGAGTCTGAAGCCAAGGCAGTGCGGTCGTTGTTACTCAGTTGTGTATTGCTCGACAGCATGCCAGAGAGCGGACTGGGAGGTAAACCATCGCCTGGAGTGCCCCCAGGCTCATGTCTTTTACTTTGGTACGTGTATAATCCCCTGATGATTGTACTCTGACCCTTGATGCTTTCCACAGGGCAAAGAGACGCCGGGAGGTGGTATGGCCATCGATGGCGCGCATTCCACACGAAATTCATCGAAACACAATATCAGCGGATTGCAGAGGCCATCGACGAGATTGAAAGAGGCCGTCCAGACCCTAACGGAATTTTCCCGTCTTTCAACTTCGAGGGCTGGGATGCGCATATGGAAGTTCGCGATTTGACGGATGTGAGGGTCGAACAGTGCTTGACGAAGCCCGATGCCAAGTATCCTCAGATCTACTTCGAAAGCCGTCTCCGTTCGCTTCTCCAGAATTACCGGTCAGGGTCTATGCCTCCAGATGTGCGGTTGGCGGAAGGAGTTTTCATACTCGGGGCAGGGGTTAATGTGTCTGTTTTTGTGTTGCTCAGAAAAGGGGGTGAGAGATCTCTCCGAGCTTTCCATAGCATCGCCAGGCTCGAGTGAGTCCGTCGGCTCGTTTCACCGCCGTCTCACTCATCTCCTGGCAGGCACATAAATTTGACGCGGAGAGCGTGATGCGCCAGCTCGCGTACGGTGCGCGCCTGTGGGCTGGTCATCGCTTTGACAACGCCCTCACGTCAAGCGTGATCTTCAAATCGCTCTTTGCTGCCGGCTCTATGATCTTGCGCCCAACAAGCGTGTTACCGGTGAACGCCACCTCCTCGATCTTCAGGTTCGATGAGATGATGGCCTCACCGACGGTAGTGACAACATTCACAACACCGGCAGGAAGACCTGCTTTGTCGACGAGGGAACACATCCTCAGCGCCGTGAGCGGGGTGAACTCTGGAAGTTTGGGAACTATGGTGTTCCCTGTGACTGCGTGTGGCGAGAGCTGGAGGTGTAGATGAGCTGTAGAGCGCACACCTAGAGCAGTTTGTGGGCTTACCAGGACCAATCTTCCATACCAACATTAGCACTTCGTCAGGAATTGGCATCAAATTCCCTTGATGGAGTGTTTGAAATCTGAGAGGATCGCATACGGGGGGAACTTCCCTGCGTACACTCCGAGTTGGAAGTCTATTGGGGTTGGCTGGGGAACGACCTGTGGTTAACCTGCATATTATCGGAGAGCATGGAGTATGAGGTATTGCTACCCCAAAGAAGATAGGGAGAAACGAACGACCTGCCACATCAATTTGACCAAAGGCCAGATCTCCGGCCCGGCGGCTTCCCATTGTCACAATCTTACCAGGCCGAAGGTGCTGATAAAGCTGAACAATAGCAACCACGTTCTTTCCTCCCGCACTTGATCATGCCCAGGGGATTCCAGAGGGTATTCCAAAGGACCGCAAACTCTACTGCGTCCAGCGAGAAGATAGGGCAGGTGCGTCCTCGTGCGGCCGATATGACTACGATTTGCACTAACAGGCCGACAGTATATAGCTGCACTAAAACGAGGGCCGCTTCGCAAGGTTGAGAATATCTTGCTCACTCTCCAGAAGGGAGAGTGCACAGTGCCTCTGGTACAGGCTATTGTGGACAACATTGATGTATCCCTTGTACCCGAGGACCCTTCCGAAGCCATATCTTCTGCGGAAGGTCGACAACGGGTCAAGAGAAGCATTGCTTCCCTTCGCTTGCTCATCCACGTCGCGCGGAACGCAACGCTCAACGACCCCATCCTGTTGGAGGATACAGCTGCTCTTGTTGCATCTTCCGTGGAAGGAATCATACAGTGGGCGAATGTGGTCTTGGCGCTCGGGACGCCAATGGGCAGCATGATTCCGGGTGACTTCAACACTGCCTATTTCGACATTGCCCAGCTATTCAGTGGGATCCAGGTAATGGACGACAGTATACGGTATGCATTGGCATCGTCCGAGTCGTACGCACAGCTCCTCATCAAGCTTTGGACGACGCCGCTGGATAAAGATGGCCGCCAGACTTTCTGTATGTCGTGGAGCAATCCAGCAGACTGTCCCCTCAACAAGATAATTAAGGCGGCTTTGACAATCGATGTGGGTAAACATATGTTTATTGAAACACTGATTAGACACGACCTTGGGGAGAGATTTGCATCTGCAACGGTACAACGAGGAATCCTGATCGGAGAGGAGGTCGGGAGGCGGAAAGCTGCAGATGGATTCGAACAATACGCGACGGAGGCCTTCGCCCAAGTCTTCCAGAGGCTCGCTCTACCTTCCAACAGTCTTCTTCGGCCGTACTTCAGGCGTCTCAACTACATCAGCCAATTTACCGCAATGTCCAATAAGATCTCCATAGCCCTTGTCGCGAAAGGAGTGTTGGTGCCACAGAAGGCAGAGAAGCTCATGGTTCTGATGCTGTGGCTCGTTAACATGGCCATTGCAGAGGATCCCCATACCGTGCGGAATATCCGGGATCTTGTGGACGGAGGCTACATCGAGATGCTTGCCAGAACTGTTGCGAACGGGTACGCGAACAGCTACGACAGCCCCTTCGTGACCAATGCCATGCGCTCAATGGGCTTCATCACCACTTGGACGCTCTACCCCTCTGTATGTAAGATTCTCGCTCGTCACAGGGACCGGCAGTACCCGTATATGGCCGGTATGAACAGTATCCCGCGTGTTCGAGATGTGTGGCAGGGGATGTGGCCTCAAATCAACGAAAGGGTGGACTTGTGGATAGAGCTAGAAGATATGTCTTTCCCCAATATATGTGATAATCTTTCGGTGAGCTTTCGAACCGCTATCATCACCGTGAGTTGTCCTAGCGCTGAAATTCATCTCCAGTGCACAAGGACGGTCGGAGATGAACGTCGTCTGCCGAGGCAGTGCGCTCGTTGCTCCTCTGTCATATACTGTTCCACGGAATGCCAGAAAACCGACTGGGGAGCGAACCACCGTCAGGAGTGCGCACCGGCGCATAGATTCCACCTCGGTAAGATAGCCACGCTTCCTGCGCGGCGTCAAGTTCTGACATTTTTCCTTAGAGCAGAAAGAGGAAGGAAGTTGGTATAGTCACCGTTCCCGTGCATTCCAAGCCAAGATGGTCGAGAAGCGGTATCAACATCGAGCTGCAGCTATTGCTGCCATCGAGCGACAGGGCCGCGCCATCAATAGCTTCTTCCCTTCTTTCAACTATGAAACCTGGAACGAGCGTCTCGATGTTCACGACTTTACCAAGGCCTCAGTTGACCAGTTCCTGGCGAGCAACGCTGAGCGGTATCCGCAGAGTTACCTCTACGGGCGTCTCCACTCCCTTCTCGAGGCGTACGCATCAGGATCCATGCCCTCGAACGTTCGCCTGGCGGAAAGCGTGTGCCTTCTAGGAATAGGAATTGAGGTTTCTTTTCTTGTCCTCTTGAGGCAAGTCGGTGCACAGAGCTATGAATCGTTCTACAGCGTTTCTAGAATAAGGTGAGCTCCATTGGTGTCCATCTCATCAGTGTAACTCACGAACTCCAGGCACTCCGCATTGGATGTGATGGGTCAATTCTAGTGTAGCGGCTCTATCACCAGCTTGCGATACAGCGCGTTTGAAAATTCAACGAATTTGTCGGATGCACAGCGGAAGTCGGGCCCTTGGAATCTGGTGTTCGTACTTCCTTTTCTCCGCCGTCATTTTCAGCTTTCAGTGCAGCGCTAAATACTGTAAAGCCAAGCCTTGATAGGTCATGCGATTCAAGGCGCTTCTCTGCAGGAGGTTCTATACCTCCGGGGTTCCTCGATTCGGGATAGGTAATCCCACAGTCTAATATCTTTGGGAAACACAAAGGTTGAGTGTGTGGCAGCGAAAGCGTCCACTCCGATTCGTTCGCTGCTCAAGTAATGCCGACCAGATGGTCGCGTTTGGGCATCCGGTCACGGGAATCCATGAATTCCTCAGTATCTGCGCCCCAAGCACCCTCTCGGGGTTCAGGGAGACTGCATATAAAGACAGGTGGGATATTTGACGACCAATCTGCGTCCCACAATGGCTGTTCTTCGACGTCTGTTGCTGCTTACCTCCCTCGCCTATTCCAGCGTTCTCGGAAAAGTGTATCATGAGATCGACGAACTCCCCCATCAACTCAAGCCGTTCGACTTCATTATCGCGGGTGGTAAGCATCTCTATCAGTTCCTTCGAACCACACATCGACACTCATACTGCGCGTCAAGGTGGGACCGCGGGCTGTGTACTCGCCAACCGATTGTCCGAAGACCGGCGATCCAATGTCCTCGTCGTTGAAGCTGGTCCCGAGTGCGCCTTTGCCAATTTTCAATCTTTGGAGAACCTTGCTGACTCTCCAGTTTGGTTTGCAGCAACACCAATGTGCAGGAATTGATCATACCTAAATGGCCCATAAGTGGAAGGTATAGATGGAACTACACCTCCGAGCCAATGCCCTCGCTTTACGGAAGGACGCTAACAGTAATGAGGGGGCATGCGCTTGGTGGGAGTAGCTCTATCAGTCCGTAACTTTATTACGACGCGCGACCCGGTGCTAATGAAGATCGCCTTGTTACAGATGGAATGGTATATACACGCGGCTCGGCAGATGACTATGATAACTGGGGTCGAGTGACCGGCGACAAGCGATGGAGTTGGAAGGCGCTGTGGCCGTATGTTTTACGCGTGAGTCCCTATCAGTCATCGACACTGGTATCGCAGGATTCATTCGTGTATCCGATGGGATTGATTAGAACGAACGATTCACCGGGGTAATAGGTGGACGAAACGCTACAGGTCAATACAACCCTGAGGTACACGGGTACAACGGCAAGGTCTTGACATCTCTCATGTGGAGTGGGCCCACCGAAGCAGATAACCGCTCGATCGCGAACACGAAGCTGCTGCAAGAGTTCCCGTTCACTACGGATTTCAATGCTGGAACGTTCATCGGTGTGGGTAAGCTATCGAATTTCCACACAAATCGAACCTCGGTCTGTTAGCTCAAGCTCATGGCTTATCTTGCGAGCATAGGATACAAGCAATCCACGATTGGGAACGGGGAGCGAAGCAGTTCGGCGACAGCATACTTGCCACCAGACGTGCGAGAACGGCCCAACCTCAGCATCCTACTCAACACCTACATTACTCTCGTTCTTCCAGTGGGCATCTCGCCCAGTAGACCAGATATCCGGACTATCGAGATCGCTCCTCGCAATGGAGGTATGAATCGCATGCACTCTCTCAACGCTGGACTCTGATCGAAAGCGGCAGGTGAACGACGGGCGCTTACAGCGCGAAAAGAACTGATCCTATCGGGAGGCGTCATTGGCACTGCGCATATTCTCCTGAACTCCGGAATTGGCAACAAGACTGAATTAGGACAATTGGGCATCCCTTCTGTCCTCGATCTTCCAGACGTCGGAGAAGGACTGATGGAGCATGTCGCCATCCCAATGACATGGACCACTATTCCAGTGAATATGACGAAGTATTCTATCCTGTTTCTAGTTATGAGTAAATATGACTGACTGTTCGCAGCATTTCAGACGATGTCGCGATGGCTATGTGGCAAGAGAATAGGACTGGACCTCTGACAGAGCGTTTCGATCATCAATTCTTGTTCGCGAGACTGCCTGACAATTCCCCTCTCTTACAACAATTCAAAGATCCGTCGACTGGGCCCAGAACACCCCACTTTCAAGCTGGGCTTACCGTGAGTCCTCTTCAAACCTGAGAAGAATACGTTCGCTTACCCCGACGTCCTCCCCACAGCCCAATGGAATTCAAAATATAGGGCTGATGACTCCTCACTCACGCGGATCCGTGAAGCTCCGCTCCTCCAACCCGTTCGAAGAGCCAGCCATCGACCTCAACTTACTTATACACCCATTCGATTTGTTAGCCCTCAAGGATGGCGCGCGTATGATGAAACGATGGCAAGCCGGCTCCGCTTGGGATGGGTATATCACCGGCTTCATAGGCCCCGATCCGGACGCACTCTCCAATGAGGATTTCGAGAAAATAGTGAGAGAGACAGCTGTAACGTTTCTTCACCCTGTGGGAACGGCCCAAATGTCCAGGAAAGGAGAGAAGCGAGAGGTTGTGGATGGGGAGTTGAGAGTGAAGGAAGCGAATGGGCTCAGGATCGTGGATGCATCTGTTTTCGTAAGTCATTCGCAGTGGTGAAGCAGATAACTCATAATTGAATACACCCCTCGAAGCCTTTCATACCGTCGGCTAACACACAGGCTCCAGTATATATCTTGGCTGAAAGGGCATCCGATCTCATTCGAGAAGCGTGGCTTTAGATCTTCTGGGTCCGTCCATTTCTGTATATGCCATATTGTTCGACATATCGAGAGTAAGGGTAACCTCAAAGATGATGCGACTCTGAAGTCTGGTATTTCTGTAAAGTCCTTAAGAGCTCGTGCCTTGCTAATCTGGCTCCGTCTCCCTGATTGGCGGGATGTCTGTTTTCGATCCGTCGTTGCTGATCCGCTGCTGCACGTGCCAGTGGCACATTCGGCAACGTATTCGCCTATGAATGGTCTCTTGAGGGGATCGCTCTTGTTTCTATTGACTGACTCGAGGAGGCTAATCTTGGTAGGAGTATATGGTACCCCATTCATGAATGCACAGGGACAGCATGGCGTCCTAAAGGCGTACTCGCGACCATGCTGCTCTAGCTCGTCTGGAGGAACGGGCGAAGCCCGATCGTTCGAAAGACACGGCCTTGAGCACAAGATTCGTCAGAAGATAAGGATATGCACCAGGATTTGAAGTAAGCATACCAAGCCCACTTCTCAAGGCTCTGCGATTCCGCGTCGAAGTGGTAGATGCAAGGTGCGCCATCGCGTTCGCTTGAATGGTGTAGGTGCTGAGCTTCGACAACAAACTCTGTCATACGCTGTATTCTCAAAGCGCGTACAGCTTGGGGTGGAGAATAAGTGGTCATGTTCGTGTTGGTTAATCTGAAGAGGTCAATGAGAAGATGAGGAAGCTTTGAACTCAGAGTTGGACGCATACTTATACCTGGAGAGCCGTATGATGCCATCTACTCGCCTGTGTTTCCCTGAGATACTGTAACACACCGAGAACCCCATGGTTTTGCTTGAGCTACAACTGGCAAACACCTATCGGTGAGGACGGGGCTTGGGGGCGATGAAGCGTTCGACCTGAGCTCAAGGGGAGGGCACACCGTCTTGCCAGCGGCGACGAGCAGCGCATACGCTGACGCTGAACACAGCTTAGGGTCTACATTCCCGCCCCCGGCATTCAGGGGTAGGCGGAAGTGAGCGAAATGACATGGTGAGCCTGAGATTGAAGCTGAAGCTTGAGGCCTGAGCACTGAGCGGCGCTGAAACCGGAAAATGAAAATGACGCACAGCGTCGGGCCAAGTCGATCACATCAACGCATCATACCGTGTCGGCATTGCCAAATCTGGACAACAAATCTGGACAACAAATGGGGACAACACCTTTCGCAGCATCTCCCACTGGCACTGGCAACCTCGAGTCCATGATTTCAAGCTCACAAATCGACTTGCACCTTGCACCGTTACACCGAAAATACCCGTCAACAGCAAACACTATAGGAGGAATCAGAGGCATCTAGATAGCGCTGGCCCCTCCTACTTGCCCAGGTCATCGCCTCACTTGGAGCCGAACCGACGTACACCGCAAGGCGGGGCCTTGCAATTAGGCAGGAAATTTCTTCACTGTGAAACTGGCATCGCTCAGAGGCAGGATGCCGGTGTGCCCTACGGTAACTGGGGGGGACGACTGCTTATATAGCGTCGTCCTTCCCCAGCTGTCTACACCTATCTCTCCTACTCCCAATCCAACTTCTTCAGCGCCCAACTTGCCTCATCGCTCACAATCTCGTAACCATAATGCCAGCAGCAACCGAAGGCGAGAAACGCCGGGCCTTCAGACTTATCCACAGCGGCTCCCGTTCGACTCTGGGGAAGCGCAAGTCTTCCTCAGACACACCTGAACGTGATTCCGAAGACGAGGTTGAGGAACCGACCCTTCCCCCAGCAGTAGGTCCTCGGAAGAAAGGGTGAGTTTCTGCATGTGAACTAATCCCTATGTCCCGCACTGTTCTCACCCACTTCACCGGCAGACTGAAAACGGATTCACTTGTCCATCACGGGCGCCATTTCGGGCGCACTGTGCAAATGTTCGGCAACATCAATAATCTTATACACGAAGGAGTGCTGCAAGAGATACAGCTGCAAGCGCATGACTTAGAGCTTGAAGATCTCCCGGAACAGTGAGGCTCTCCCTCTTTGGCTTGTAGACGCTCTATGAAATGCCTTTGTCCACAGCGAAAAGAGAGAGCATGAACTCTTCTCAGAGTTAATGCGAATCTGCGGTAAAACTACGATGGAGCGTCTTTTCTCCCCGAAATTCGGGACGCATGAGTTTGTTACGCATACCGCAGACTCGGTGAGCATCGCCCGCTCCTATCTTCGTTACCGTATCCCAGATTTAACATCTTCATTCGCATTTACCTCTGATGTCCGCTCATGAAGCTCACGCGTGGAGTCAATGGAGCCAGGTCAGACGACCTAAAAACGATGAAAGCTGCGGTGATCGAATGGATTACACCAGAAGGAGGTGTTCTCATACCTCCATTGACAAGGAATGTCAAGACGGGCCGTGGCTTTTACCATGACGCCACAGGCGCATTTCTGTGTCCAACCGATTACGATTGGGACGACCCTCTGTACGTCACTTACTGCCTCTGCTCGCGCGACACTCGTTGGTGGGAGTACTGATCACAGTGTCCAGTGTAAGGGCGGAACTGCGCTCCGGGCAGCTCGTCGTGACGGGCTTGCAGTGGCCTCGATTCCTCTACCGCGACCTCAAAATGGATCCTGAGAACCCTTGGGAGGGGCTTTTCAGGAGCGCTATTTTAGTTCTGGTGAGTGGCAGCACAACGGCGAGCGAAGGTTCTTTCCCTAACGCCTTCCTACTTATCGCAGGCTTACAAACATGTTTTTATCAGTCCGAGCTCCGCCAGCGGGGAAAGCAGGGCTACACGCGCCGGCAATGCGCAGATTCATGGGATGACATCCGTCACCCCAGCATCTCTAGCATACGTTGCCACGATTGTACGTTGCCGAATCAGAACGTATTTCTCCGCCCATTCGCTAATGCTTCATCATATTCGCAAGCTGCGGTTCTCTCTGGGCCATTGGAACGTTTTCAATAGGAACGACAAGCAAGCGGACTCTGAGAGATTCTACAGTGCCATCGTCGATTTCTTTGAAGATGATGGAGAGAGCGAGGGCGTTAGTAACCTCATAGATTGGTGGAACACGTACGCTCACATTATCTCAGAACCCAGACAGCACATACTCACACTCGCCTAAACGTAGCCAAATATTCCCCACTCAGTACGAGTGCGGGGATCAGTCACTCCCTTTGACTTCCGCTTTGGCTCACCTCAAGCGGCGCAATAAGAGGAAGGCCCTGGGACCCAGCAATATCCAGAATCAGCCTTGAGCGCTGAGCGTGAGTTGGTATTCCTTTAATTTCTCTCCGTAATTCGTAATTCGTAATTCTCCACCTGGTTCCACTCCCATCTTTCGATTTTGTATAATCACAATTCCTATAATGAGCATTCAAGCTACACATCTTCAATTTCGTGCACGTCATAGTGGAACTCCGAGTGGGCTGGAACGTTCATTGAGGTTACAACGTAAATAATATCATGTCTATTATACAAAGCCCCGGAATCGGGCGACATAGATGATACGGAGTGCAAGCGCAGCTGCAGTCATGCAATACTTGAATACAATGGAAGGATCCCAGAAGTGTGCTGTGATAAGAAACGAGTTTGACAAGGAACGACGAGGGCGAGCGGGCCAGGCAAGAGAGATCATGACGCAGAACGAACGATGAAGAAGATGTCATATGGTGGTGAGCGCATTGAGCGACGCTAAACGTATTCGGAAAAAAGGGGAGTAGAAAGATGGAGGGCAGCGGGGTGGATAAAGAGATACTTGACCCCAAGTAGCTTGTAGAAGAGAGTGTAAATGTAGCTGAGGAGTGCTAGTGATTGATAAGCGCGAATAGCGCGAGTCCGGCTTAGTAAGGGAATGGCTCGGTCACATCGCCGAAATACTTTTGAAAGTATGGGCGCATAGCAAAGCGCCTTTCCGCTAGATGGACCGCGATGTCAAACGAAGCTCGGCACAACAATAAAATATGACGTACCGCAGATAGCGTTGGCGATGAGGGTGTCTGACTCGGAGTATTGTCGATTTCGGACATAGTGTTCGTTGAGATTGAGAACCCTCCTTTCTGGCTGCTTTGAACAGCGCTTGCACC
>JANDKE010001953.1:0-11786 GCA_027627275.1 Coprinellus aureogranulatus | reverse complement strand
AACGTTGGACACGCGACCGTACCTCCTCACCACCTCTCCATCCACCCGATGCTCCTGTACGAAGCAAGGTCGCGGCCCGGGGACTGGTCGTTTTGGGACCCCATCTCCAGCAAGTCGAGTCACCACCCCACTATCACAGTGGGCGCATGGCCGAATATTTCCACCGGAAATACTGTGGAAATATGGATGAAATAACCTAAATATTTCCAAAAACGCTGAAATACAGCGGGCGACTACTCCTGCTATTGAAGCCTTGCAGGAGTCTGTTAGTGACGATGAGGACGCGGATGGCGATGCTAAACCTCGTGGTTCCTCTCATAGCCGCCCTCAGCTTCGTATGTAGATACAGAGTAGATGTGACTGTCCTAATGCACAATAATTCAAGTTGCTCCTCTATTCCTGCTTGCGTAGATACAGTGGGTGCTGAGCGGTGGGTGGGTCTACATGAGCAGTTCTAGTGCTATAGTGAATGTATATCTAGTAGGGATGAACACTTCTAGTCACCATAGTGTCATAGAAGCGTCACTGGAATTAGACGCCTTGAGTATCCCTAGTCGAAGCCACTATATGACCTAGGTTAACTATACTAACTAATTTGAACTAGAGTAAGTATGTATAGTCGCCCTAGTGGGCTGCTGTTTTGCTGATCGAGCCCAGCCCGAGCCCGCACATCACTAGGTCAAAATCGGGACACCCATCGACCTCTTTATAAACCCTGATCCTCACACGAAGTGTCGGCGTAGATCCCCAAAGGTCTACTTTGGTCATTGGGATGGTGGAGGTATGTGGGCAACCTTCTATCGTCGAGAATCGTCGCTTACAAGTCCGATGTTCTATTCTCACGGCTGCTCAAACAGCGAGCGACTACAAACGATGTGATTCCACTCACCCTGCCGGTTGTCCTCGCTGCAAAACACCCATGCCAGCTGTCTGCTGCGATCTCTGTCACCCTGCGCATTTCGCCAAATACTACAAGCACGATGAGCTCCCAGCAAAGCGAGGAGCCGGCAAATCCAGTCTGACGCTGGACCGATCTCAGTGGACGCCCACCGACAAGAAAGTGTTTGCAGAGCTCTTCAGGTGGCGGCAAGACAAGGCATTGAGTGTTCTCGGTATCAACAGCCTCAAAACCTTTGGACCGCAACTCTTCATGTCGGATGAAGTCATTGAGCGCCTTGTCAAGTGCATACACTTTGACAAGATCTCAACTGTAGACGAACTCAGACGAGAGGTCGACTGGAGTGAGGATATGGTCGATGTGTATGGAAAATCACTCGTTTCGTTTCTCTCAAAACAGGGATTTGTTAAGCCTCCTCCAGAAGGCAGCAATGGCGATGCGGGAGCTCCTAAGCAGCGAACGTGCTCAGCGTGCGGGCAGACTGGGCACATCAGTGCGTGTCTCATTTTCGATAGCACAGCTGTTCACTCAATATATCAGAGTCGAATAGGGACTGCCCCATGAAACGGAGGGAGTACCCCGATGCTACGCCTTCGATCCACCCACATCCAGTAACTCCTCAGCCGCAGACACGCATAGGGCATTTCAATCTTCCAGGCCCATCACTGCAGCCCACCTCTTCATCAAGTCGGCTTGCGAGCTCCTCATCTAGTTCACAGCTTCCACTATTCTATCAATTACTACGCTATGCGACTCCTGAAACCTACGGATACCACACTCCTATGCGACACCCAAGTCAGATCCATCCTCCCCAATCTCCATCTCATCTGGCAGCCTGCCCACTCCCCATCCGTTGTATCAATCACATCGCTAAATATGACTTCCGATTTTTTGGACATCGCGATTGACATTCCCTTACTAGACGCATCAGGTACGATGTATGGAACTCTTCTCCCGCGGATGAACATATGGCACTGGTTTGCTTGCATGTGAAGTCTGAGCTTGCGGAAGGTGGCCCTCATGTCGGGCGGTGCATGGCGAAGACTTCGTTGATTGAGGCAATACATGTCCTCGAAGTCGATTCGAATGGTCTTGTATACTTCGATCAAAGCAGCCTCGATGAAGATTCGTTTCTTCTTTCGATTGGAGAATCTTCCGCCATAAATCCGCTGAGAGCCACGATGAGATGTTAGTCCAACGTTAGCCTTCACGTTTAGGCGCCCACAGAATGACCGTACCTTGATGGAGAGATTGTTATGCTCAATGACCCAATCTATTCCCCTCCATTTTCCAGGTTTCCCTGTTGGGTTGACGAGAATCGAATAGCGGATGGCCTTCCTGTCAAAAGGTGTCAGAATCCCGAGTAACCGACTTCACATGTCAGGCTTACCGAAGACCAGGCGGATATATGAACCAGACATTCTTCAGGTAACGATAAAGCTCGCCGGCATACTTATGTTTCCCGCATCCTTGAAAGATGAATGCCCATGGCAGGAAGCAGGTTTCGACACGCCCGATATCGCCCATGTTCATTGCATACGCTGTTTCTTCGTAGAGGAGGAAAAGCTGTTGCTGAAGTAGCATGTTTTCGTAGTGCAGGTCACGCTGTGGCAGGGATCCTCGGTGTAGCCGAGAAACCCCACTAGACGCCCAGCTCGAAGTCGGACATGAAATGACGTCAGTCAGATCACACAGGCCCAGTCGTAGTGGAGCACTCACTTGTCCCAAAGAATTTGTCAGCATCCCACGGCGAAGCATTCATTTCCCGGCAAATGAAGGACAGGGAAGGCTGTCACTGAACGGCTTCGCTGTCGAAGAACTCCGATTGAAAGCTGAGATGCCCAAAATTCGCTAAGTTGGCTGCACACTGGCCTCCTACAAGTGGGATGTTATTGTTTTCTGAATGCTCTACGTCATGGTGTGCGGAAACACTCTACGTGTTGCACATTCTACCCTCGCATGTTTCAGCCTTGCCATTTCAACTCCAAAATTCAACTCTTGCTACTGCATAGATGCCGATTCACGGGCTGCAGTATGCTCTAGGTTTCTAACATTGTCGTGTATAACATATGTTCTTGGAGAAAGAATATGAATTTAAAGAAGAGGGGGCCAAAAATGGATGTGGAAAGGCTCTGGTCGCGCAATGTAGTAGCGCGTCGGAGTGAAAGGGCAACTGAATCTCAGCAAAACAAGTTGTAGCACTTTCTGGCAAAGTCCCCAACGACAGAATTGAACCCTCGACGTCCGAATGCCAGTAGAGAAGGGTACATAACCGCTACACCACTAGTCCATGTAAATTGACCTTGTTTCCTTGCTTATGGGACGTCGCGACACCCGTTTTCGAAGCTGAGGATCTCTGGAAGTCGTATTTCGGCATATGCCGATAGCAGGGAAGGCGCGAATCCCAGACACGCGGCGCGCTCTGGCAGCTTCGCTGGGGCTCCGCCATCACCGGCTTTTGGGACAAGTTCAGCTCCGGGTTTATATCCATAGCGTGAAGCGGAACTTGCTCTGACTTGGTTAACGGAATCGCATCTACAACCTCGGGCTTCATCTTGTCCAGTTCTTTGCGGAAGTGGCTGAAGTATTCGGGCCCTTGCTCTATGAGGTCCTCCAGGAACTTCCACGCATTCCACCGATCCCGTCGTAAAAGTCCATCGACAGGCGGCGGTCCGTCCTCCTTATGATAGCGAGAAGGTCAAGGAGTGTTATCTTCTTGCCGGAAGTGCTGGCACTGCTCGCTGCTGAGCCAGGGTCAGCAGGAACCGATGCGGGGGTTTGTGGGGGTGGGGCGGGCTCCGAAGTGCCTTCTAGCAGAGGTGCTTGGTCGATGACACCCTGTGCCGAATCCGAACCCGAACTCAATTCAGACTGAGTTGTATCACTGTGAAGAGTCGGATCGTAATATTGGGAACGCTGTCACACCTCTGCAGCACATTCGAGATCCTCTGGCTTGATATCCTGGTGCAGAGGGAACATAGTCGCAGTCGTTAAGTGGGCGAGGGTATTGGAATCAGTTGAAGTCGATGTCCAGGTTGTCGAAGGAATAGAGTGCCATTCCCTTTCGCCCAATGCGTCTTACAACCGTTGCTCGCCTATTTGAGAAGCTCGAGACCCCATGATGAATCGTCGTCGACGAAATGCAAACCCCGAGCTTTGAAAACAGCTCAATAATGATATCGGCAGCGTTGGTGGTACGAAGGAAGAATCCTATTGAGGACTGGAAGGCATTACAGAGAGCATTGGTTGATTGCATAGCAATACTAATACAAGTAATTTTCCTCTGCTCCTTGTCTCGGTGGCATGCTCAAGCAGCGGATGAAAGCGACGCACCATTTCAATGATCCTACGACGCCGCTCTTCCTGGTCATCTTGTCCCTGGTCATCTTGCCCCTCGCCTTCTTCGATATCCTCCCAGTCACTATCCTCGTCATCTGCAACGGTGTCTTCCACTTCCACGTCCACTCCACGCCGCTGCACCCGTCTCTTGCTGCTAGTCCCTCCTTGAGCTCGCCTTCGGCGCTTCTTCATCCGCTCCTGGGTGACGCTCCCATCCGCGTTCATGAGTCGGTCCAGGAGGCTCCACACCCGTGGGGCGTTGGTTCGTATGGCGCTTGCAAGATGCTTGACTCTGACTTTCTTGAGGCCATCTTCTGTCGCGTTGCTCGCGTTGAAATGGAACCCAGCGGCCAGTTCCGTCAAAGACCGTACCTCTTGCGCACAGGTGGTCTCGACGTGGTCGAAAATGGCATTGACTAACGTCTTTCCGACGTTGGTATCGCTCTCCGCCCAGCCGATAAGGACGCTTGAGAGGGAATCGTTGAGGTCGGTGATATCCTGTCTGTCGGCGTTGGAGAGCAACGTTGCTGGGTCACAGGAGCCGAGCGCCTTCAAAAACCCAACTAGGGGCACGCTGGCGGATCGCAGATGCTCTAGGACCGAGCTCAGCTGCTCTGTCGTGGCTGAAGGGTAGGCTGGGGGCATCGCGTCGTCGTGGCGAAGAATAAATGAGCGCGTCACTTAGCAGACGCGGCTAGATCATTGCTAAGGTGCCATCAGGGACTTATCCTTGCCCTGATGGTGTCGTCCGATAGGGCCGGGGGGACATTTTGCCAGCCGCTCTATCGAGCGTCGAAGCCCAAGTTCTATTTGTTCCGTCCAAATATTTATGATACAAACAAAGCTTTCCCCCTTCCTCCTCCTCGGATTCTGAGACGTGAGATACGAGCGGCTGGTTTAGGAGCCTGTTACAATCCTAGTGTTTGGTCAATATACATATTTGTCGGGGAGAAAACAAACCTACGGGTTCGATACGCGATGGACCGGCTGGGAAAAAAAAGCCCTCGGTGATCTCAACCGAGTGCCTCTCGCCGCTCGCCCACCTGGCCCTTCCCCTCCCTTTCAACAGCCAGTAACTGTCCTAACTGTCTTAGTCTCTGCAATTGTGCCCTATGCGAGTTTCAACACGTCTTGACGCGTCATCATTTCCTCCTAACGTTGTGAATATTTTAAGCTTGTGGTAGGTTATGATAGAATAGACTGATAATATTCGACGCTCGACTCGAGCCCTTTTATACCTTGTACAGAGAAAGCGAGTCACTGCGAAGACTCTAGAAAGTCCTACTGGGTACAGGTGAGTGCGAGGCAGTGCGCGCCTACTAAGGCACGCTCGCATTCGTGCGCTTGTCGAATGTTCTACCGAATACGGGGACATTCTCAACAGAATAGCACCCACCGGATGTGCCCCGATTGGGTCCATCGCGTCTCGAACCCTTAGGTTTGTTTGTCCCCCGTGACGTGACAAGATGCAGGGGACACGTGGCCCCTGTGTGACACGTGGCCCCTGTGTGACACGTCACATCTGTAAGTTGTCGGGCTTCACATGTATTTGCAGTGGGATTTTGGCGCACCCAGCCCTCATATATGTATATTGACATATGGGCTTCATTTGGACCCCGGTTGCCTCCCAATGTGCAGCTACCAACGAGCCACCGCGCCCACTTACGCATCGGTTTCCTGCCACCGGTGCTGCTGGCTAATGCCTCAGAACCATTTTCCAGGGCAGGGATTGCCCACTCAACTCCGACGATAACTCTACCACCCCTTTTGCTGAGCCTCAGAAGCCATGTATGATTTGATAGTGAGATGGTGAAATATGTATGATTGGCGGCCGGAACTTCAGTACAATCACCGGCACACCTCTTTGAGTCAAGCCTTCGGGGCTGCACAAAAGTTCGTTCAATTCTTTAAGGACAAGCTTGTAGAAATGGCTCACCTCTCAGGCGCCTTCCATTAGGCAGCATGTATTCTGCCACTAGAAGTGTATAAACCCCTACCAATTTCGCAGGTTCATACGGCCTTTTGCGCTCCACTTGCTCCAGCAGCGAGCGGATTGATAACTCCCTCCCTTTCAATTCTCCTCGTAGCAGGACCACGTCCCAACAGCCATTTGTTAAGAATAGCGTCTTCTGTTCAGACCCCAAGAGGTACATAATTGACTTTGTAGACCCCAGGGTTGTTTAGCAGCAGAAAAACGGTACCAGGAAAAAATGCTCACCTGGGTGCCAATGCAATGGGAGCGCATCCCATTACCTGCTCCCAGCTGTTGGATTCTGTTTTTCCTCTCTCCTGCATTGAGTGTTCCGTCATTCATGATCTTGGCCAAACGATTGTGCTGCTCTTTCTCTGTGAATCTTCCAATGCAGTGGTGGTGAACTTGCTGAAGGTACAATGCCTTGGTGACTTCTGCTTCTTCAACCTTTACTTCTCCTCCCACCTCGTAACGGTCATTGTCTTCCCATTCCCCACGGTAAAAAAGGTCAGGGAGGGAATCTCCTTGTCTTGGTTGAGATGGTTTTTGGAGGGCGCTTGGGTCAGGGCAACCCACCGGGTCTTGAACTGATAACGCGAATAGCATGACAAATTGTAATATTTCCAGAAACTCGACGAGCGCATTGCCAATGGTGGTTTCGCTGCTACTGGTCGATGTTGTCCATGGGGCTGTTATCGGCCTAATATATTGTCAAAATATTGGTCAGCAGGGCATCGTTTAGAGAGAGACCTTTTAGATGGAGCCGATTTTTGCCTTGATGAGGCGCTTGACGAGGCTTCTTGGGTCAAAGACTTAGCCTTGGTTCCTGCGCCTTTTGATATGGTCGCCTTTCTTGAGGCGCTCCTCACTGAGGTTGCCTTTCTTGACGCGCCTCTCGATGGGGTCGCCTTGCTTGAGGTGCCTCTCAATGATGTCGCCTTTCTTAAGGTAGCTCTCATTGGCGCTGCCTTTGTTGAGGCGGCCCTCGATGGGGTCGCCTGGGTTGAGGTGTCGTCCAATGAAGATTCACAGCCTTCTGGAGGGGCAGTATTGCCTGCCTTTTCCGGCCTCCACCGCTCTTCGGGTGTGTCTGAAGGAACTCCTCAGAGACAGCGCACACTCAAGTACAGTTGGCTCACAGGGAAGGTTCTGCTCTACAGCCTTCCTCTTCTGCTCCGCCACACCTTTGGAGTATGCTTTCTCCGCATTAACCAATTCTGAAGCAAGTGTCAATACCATAGCTGTGGGGTATGCGTGAAACTCCCCACTGTTTCCGGCTCTGTCTTCGTATGCTTCGACTTGCCTGAGTGCTTTATCGTAGCAATGCTTTTGAATCGGGTTCAGAGACTCCAAGGTTCGATCATAGGCCCACTCTGTCAAGTTCAGAATGCGTTGGACCTCGGATGGACCTTCTTCATCTATGGTAACTACAACATCGACACCAGAGAGCTTTTTCCACCTTCCCATCGCGATGGACGTCCAGGATGGATATGCCCCAGGATGTTTCAAAGCGTAGGAGTAGAACTCGTTATGGTAGATCGCCACCATTCGGCGGTGCAAGGGTTGGATCTTCTCGGATGACATGGGTGTTGAGAGTAGAGAGATATATCCCGACGTAATCGATCGATTGCTGGATAGAGCTGCGGAGGCGATTGGGTGGGCCTACGTTCTTGACCTCGTGACTCCGCCCAGAATCGAATAGAACACAATCGGCGCCACTGACGCCGCAGCCCAACTATCCGTCTTTCACTGCCGAGGTTTGGACAACCCTGAAAATCGATTTCCCTCCCTATTCCACCTCACACCCGTTTTTCCCGCAAGGCATCAGCTGATTGCACAGCTCCTTGCGGCTTTCCATCTGAAAAGTTTCAGGATATCAGAGAGAGGTTCTATGAAGGCTATTCTAATGCTGGAGGTTGACGATTCGCGAAGGAGCAAAGCGGGCGCGTTTCAATGGGCACCCCCTATCCCATAGGCCCAGAGACCTCGTCCCATTAATTTGCCTTTTTTTGAGCCTCCCGCTCCGTACCCTCGAGGTATGTTCTACGAAGGTACCTCTTTTCTTTGTCCCCCGATGCAATCCCCCGAACTTCCCTTGTCGCGAGAAGCCTTCCCATTAATCAACCCGCGGTTATATTGGTTTGGAAGCCCACAATACTATCTCTATAGGTTATCTCTGATACTATACTCCGACTCGTACACTCACACACGCACGGTTCTACCATGGAGTATCGGAGTAAAACCATTCGTCGAGGTAATTGTCTTCTCTTCATATGCATCGAGCGTTGCCATTGTCAATCCCCCGATCTCATTTCACTCTGCGGTCTCCAGGGGTAATATAGTTCTATTACTCCATCTTTTTGTCGTCTTGCGTGGTATGCACCGTATTTACGGGGCCGTATACACCAGAGTGGATGAGTTGTGTACACTTCCGCATCTCACAATTCACCACAGATGAACTTCTAACGGCTACTGGAACCATTCCTCGCAGGACATGCATCAAAGCACGATCAAAGCTCGTTGTCAATCATCGAACGCGCCGTCGGAGCTGGACCCTTCGATACTCTTATTATTATTCTCTGTTAGCCTTCATGGGAATCTCCTCCATAGTACCACCAATCAGCAACACACCGCCTACCCCAGATGCTCAGGTCGCAGACCGGCCAGGAAGCGGATACAAGGGTGAACAAAGGACGAGCGGGGCGTGGGGACGTCGAGGCGGGAGCAGATCTATGGCGGAGGTGCGCACGGACGCATCAAAGGCAGAACAACAAGCGTAGGCTGAGATCTCCGCTCGAGTCGTACGTAGGCTGCAAGCAAGCATAGGAGCTCCATCTCCCCAACCTGTTCGTTCTTTCATTCTTTCACTCAAAAACAAAAAGGGCTCATTTTGTTTGATTTTGGAGGTATTAAACTGGACCCGCAGCGAGCGTCCACTGCAGGCTCGTACCATACAGCACCCTCCTTCCATATTCTCAACAATTAGCAACAATATTATCCCGATTCCTCAGCCTCTACGTTCAGTGGCACTCTTTTACTTCATGAAAGCATATGAACGAATTTCACCACTCCGAACCGTCGGCTTTCGCGTCCTTGTATTGTACATCACTCAAGGATCTGGCTTACCCCTGGAGACAGAGCCACTCAACCTCACAATGGCTAACTTGAAAGAAAGTTTCAAAGGAAATGCACCGCGCAGATCTACAGACACCTAAGGCAGACAAGAACCTCCCTTCACAACTCCATTCCGAGACGCGTCTCGACGCGATCTCTCGACAGGGGCAGTCACACCCAAATGGAGAAACAGTGCGTTTCTTGTATCCGTGCGTGAGATCTAGCAAAAGAACGTCATCGAACATCACCGGCGAATCCAGGTACCCTCGAGGCGGAGCCCCGAGGCTCGATTTGCCCTGAGTGCTGCGGTGAAGAGAGTGGAGTATTCGTTTGAACGTCACCTTCATTAACCATTCGTGGGCTAGCTACAGCCTCGCGGTCGTAGACAGCGTACTAATACAAGTTTGTCCATGAGTCGTAGTGAAGGGTTGTACACCGAAAAAAGTCTAGCGGGTGATGAAATGAACAAAAACGCGCGGCAACCGCGCACCAAAAGGGTGAAGGGCAAAAAGGGTTTAAAGAGTATCATAGCTGAGGAGAGAAGAAGTGTCGAAAGAAACGGCGAAAATGTCCGTCACGCGACACACTTCACTCCTGGTGCTCGGTGGTGGTCGTCACAGGTGCGACGGAGCGGTTCTGGGAGGAGAGGTTGAGGAGGACAGGCTTCAGCACGCTGAAGTAGACAGTTTGGGCGCCCTGTGAAGAGATACATGCGTTAGTCTCAAGGCTGAACAGCACTAATCGGCTGCGAGGCACCAGGGTATACACGCGGTAACCATGATGTCACGGACAGCTCAGCAAAAAATTACATACACGGAAGGCAGGGAGCTGGAGCCAGACGATGAAGGCCGACTTGAAGGCGAAGTACCAGGGCACGTAGTAGAGGACGAGGCGGAGGGCGAATGATTCCATAAAGTTGAAGAAGCCGAAGACGACCCAGTAGGTAAGCCACTGGACATCGTCATGCGTATTGGGTGACTCGATGGCCTTGAAGGAGAGGTAGGCAGGAAGACCCCATCCTACGAGATTTGAGACGGGGGCGGCGAGGGCATTGAAGCTGTGGAGGACGACGATGAAGAAGAGACCGCCGAGGACGGCGTAGGCCTTGGGGATTTGTGTGCGCTGCTCGAGGTTGTTGAGCACGGGGTACTTGGTGAGCTGCAGGGGTGTCAGTTTGGTGCACTGAGACTGTCTAAGACTTTGCTGACCTCCTTATCGAGCTGGTTGATGTAGACGGAGGCCTTTGTCTGAGCCTGCTGGACGTAGGGGTTTTGCTGGAGCTTCTGAGTTGCAGAGGACATGTTGGTGGTGGATGATGAAAGTGAAGACGGCGTGCAACGGTTGCACAGTTGATAAGTGATGCTGACACGTGGTCTGTCCCACCCTCACGTCACTGGCGCTCTGGGCGGTCTCCACCTGCCCTCATCATCATGGACTACGACGCGCTCAAGGTTGGCCAATTATTACGCGCCTGCTCCAGCAGCTCATCCTTCCTAGGCTCTCCACTCCGGGTCCGCCCCATTCGCCCCACTCGTTCCCGTCAGTCTCCTGCCGGCTCTTGCGCTCATACTCCTCTCGGCCACATTTGCATTGGCTTTCTACTTCTCGACGTAACAATGCTGTTCACCTGACCAACTCTACAGTTACTAACAGGTATTTTACAGCTTGCCAAAGAGCTCGATCCCTGTCAAGGAAGTTGCAGTGGCCTCTACAGCAAGTCTACTTGGAGGGTTTGGCGTCGTGGCCTTGTTTTGCACTGCAGGCGTGTACGTGTAACATACCAAATACAACTCCATCCCCGCCTTCAGTTGTTCACCCGCCAGCCGTGCTTGCAAGATGTGCACTGTCCATTCATGAGCATCGGCACGCAAGGCACCGGCATCGACAAGACTCACCGTATAGAAGATGGTCGAGCCTTCGTCCGCACTCCGGAGCTGTCAAACACAAAGTACAATGTTCAATGCCAATCTCGATTGTCCAGTGGCACCAGGCACGCACCTGTCTCTCCTTCGAGAATGCTTCCAAGTGGCCACAATTTGGACATTTTTCTGACACCAGTGTTCCCTGATCGCCCTTTTCGTGCCGCTTCGTCTGCGTTTTTCGCTTTTGCTGAAGTGCGGACGGAAAAGCATCGGGATGTGATCTTGTTGTGACCACAATGTTCTCATATGCTACAGAACGTTAAGTCAGGGATGGGCAAGGTGTAACTGAAGTGCAAACTCACAGCTTGCAGGCTCTACATGCTGGCATTGTTCGCAAACTACCGTCGATTCCCCATCCTTCGGCAGATCAAGCAATGTGCCGCAATTTGGGCAGAACAAGAGAGAACCTTGCTTTGAGGTGATTCTTGTCAGCCCTTTGACCGTCCGTACAATTATGGAATTGCACCCTGACCTATCTTGTGAGCAGACATAGCGGCCGATGCTGAAAGGAATGAGGGCGCGAAGCAAAATGTGGCCGCCC
>JANDKE010001952.1:0-11786 GCA_027627275.1 Coprinellus aureogranulatus | reverse complement strand
CTCAAAGGAGGCGCTGTGTCGCAGCGACCTATGCCAAGCGTGAAGGGCTCCTCCGCTTCCATGGCTGGCTTGCCATGACGCCTCCCTCGTCCTCATCGAATTCGCCATGCGGTTCCCTTGGGGCGGAGACTGAAGGGTCTTCTGGGGAGTTGTCGATGAGGAGTTCGTCTCGGTCGAGGGAGAGGTCGTCGAGNGAGGAGGACGCCNTCTGGNGAGGGTTCCACNATTATTGGCAAGGCGCAGGAGATGGTGAGCAATGCTGGCGCGTANTTGGGNTTGTGGAACCATTGAAGCGTGGTTGCGGTCCCATGAAACATCATCTTTCTCTCATGTCCATGTCTCCCCTCCTGAGNCTTGATATACCACCTCCCATCCAAGCGCTACCCCTCCCACACAANGTTTCTCTCTGTNGGTCGTTTCATCTGTTGCTCTCTCCGTTGTACACCATGCATTCAACCTAATCANCAAAGGTCTCATACAAACATACAAATCATTTGACACAACAGCTGCATATCGAACGTTTCGCGTATTTTTTCCNTNTTCTCTTGGTTTCGTGGTATAATTATCTTTTTGTTTCTCCCTTCATTCATTCGTTTTTGCGTCCAACTGTGCTTTTACTACCTCNANNTCTTCTCCCCGTCGGCTACCAGCGTCACCTCTTTGATCTGTGCTTGTCCTCTTTGTCTCTTGGTTTCGTTCTCGTGGTGTCTCCNTCTCCACTTCCAGTGTTCAGTGTAAGGACTATTCATTCATATCCTATCTGCNNTTCTTTTGTTATTNGCTGTGTCTTCTAAATTTGAGAGTTGAGGTNGAGTGAGGCTATTNCTAAGCCGTGTATTGTATCGAGTATCTGTACTACGCTNACAAACAGAGCCCGTTCTCNATCTGACCATTAGGACACAGGAGCTCCTCAANGCGTANNAGGCGCNNNGCCCCAGGTTGTGANCTCCNCCNNAGNCCAACCCCGGCTTACACCNTCTAGGCTCTTTCTACCGACGCCAATCTCNTCTCNTGTNTGGCAGTGGAAAACCCANCANCGCACCNCTTCGAAGTATATTGCTGCCGCAGGGGCGGGTAATNCTAAGCGCCCAAACCCGACCGGCGCCTATAGNGCNNCCGCTTACCCTATNGCTCNCCAGAAAAGCGNATNANGCTTGNCGTGCAGCCTTAGAATCGGTGGAGCGAGATAGTGNACGCAATACAGGGCAAGGGCGCTGCAGCGTCTGGCTACGCGCCTNCCCAAAGCGCGCGTTGCAAGCCAAGTTGCCCTCCGAGTTGTCACNGCCTATCGCTATATNAGCGATATNTACNAGTACTGTAAAGTTGACGTTGAAGGTGGGGNTGAAAAAGTNGTTTCCCGCAGCTTTGAACTCGGAGTGTATGAACNAAGGATTGGAGGCTCCAGAGAACATACTGGCTTCCGGAAGTGGCCCTCGATGACTTGCCATCCTGTAGGAGGGGGGTCTGANGTTGACCAGCCGCGGGCGCCNGAGAAGAGTCTAAAACCNCTTGAGAGAGCGAATGACAGTAGGATCGCCCAGTTNCTGTCGCTTCCCCAGGGAAACTAGGAGCCAGGTCCGCAAGAAATTGCGCTTCTTACGAGAGAGAAGGCAGCTCTCGCCAGTGAAACGAGGGACAGTTGCTAGCTNTACCAAAGAGATTGTGTGGNGCAGATGTGCAGCGACTTGCTCTCGTTCACTGGGGACGATGTTATGAGAGGGAAGAAAGACAGGGTACACCTTCGCAGATGCATCACAGTATTTACCCCCAAGCTAAACTTGGGGCTGTGGGTTTGAGGCGGTGAGTGCTGCTGACGTATTACAAAGCGATGAAGTTCTATCATGATGATTCTGCGGCCGGACAAGATGATGCCAGCGCGCCTAGTGAGCCTGGGATCCTGACATTCATAAAGTAAAGGGTTGCGGGTTGCGTCTTCGGGGAGATGGGTCACGAAGGAGGGAGAAANNTTTCAATGGCGACCGTTGAACTTCACGGACTCGCCGGCGGCTTGCGTGGCTGGAGGCCGTCGACAAACACATCCAAATCGAGCGGGCCGCATGCTTACGTTCGCCCGACACACCCCAGCGGCACGGGCCAGCGCTACTGGCGTCGTAGGCTCTACAATGTCTACATAGGCTTGCAGGATACGCGTTAGAGCCCGATATACACCCGCTTCTCCTCGCTGACTTCAAGGCCGTAGAATGAATTGGGCGGGAGATGGAACCACTATGAGATCCCTTATTGATACCGCCAGAACTTGAGAGAATGAATCTTTGCAGCTCCCGACAAGCGTCGAATCCCAGGTACGACGATTCAATCTGCTTAAGGAACAAGTGTATTCCTATTATAAGGGTTAATAGGGCCTCCCGCCAACCTACTAGGAATGCATAACCCGCTTACTTTGCCCGCTACTCACAGTAGCGGGTTTCTCAATGTCCCAACTGGTAGCTGTGCGCTCCATCTCCAAAGAACATTTGGATCATGTAGGTACCGGTAGGGTATTGTGACTATTGTCTCGCCCTTCTCTTCAACTGCCTTCGACTGGCGTAGCAGGTGACTCTTCTAGCTCCAGGTGGTACACTTTCGCAAAGAAGAGGGCTTCACGGCGGTTGCGAAGCGGGTTTGTCGAGGAGACGTTTTGTCAGACATTACAAAGTTCTTCTTTGATGGGGGTTCTTGGGGGGGTTCTAAGTGGATCAGACGCCCACAGGACAGTAAGGACACTCCCTTACGAGGAGATAAGTCTCCCATGGTGACTGCTGAGCCTTCCCCGACTATAGCAGCAGCTTGATCTTGCTCAGTCAGGTGGCGGCTCCCAAGGGTTCCTGCCGCGGGGGCACGTCACCCTAGGCGCCCAAGAAACCCGGTCGGCGCCTGTATTTCTCGGCTTGCCAAGCGGCACACCAAAGAAGCATGTGTTGTTTACCGTATAGCCAGCAGATGAGTGCCTTCGATACACAACCAAGGGTTTCGCGGCATCCGCTCAAGGCGTACGCAAGCCGTATTATCCTTGTTCTCTCCTCGTTGGTAAGTAAGCCATATGCAACAGCCAAAGTGCACAATCGGCTGCAATTCCCCTTCAGGGATCGAGTAGACTATAAAGAGCACAAGCAATGGCTGATTATCAAAACATCGCGGCACCCCTGACTAGGCCTGACTCGTTTGCTTGTCCTCCTATATTCGCAATGGTTACCGCCTCGACCACACTCGGAAATGAGACCGTCGCAAGGGTTGCGGTAAGTCGCTTCAGGGACCGCCCTCTCTGACTTGGTGTATGCGGAATATAGCTGACACTCAAGGACTCGCCCGTAGCACGGTTTAATGACGATGACGTACGAGGCCCTCTTCCAACGCCTGTTGCTCTCTGACCCACTCACGCAATAGCTGGACACCTCAACCAGTCCCCGATGAGCAGTGCTTCGAGTCTATCAAGGCGGGAGTCGACGCGCTGCCGACCGGAACCAAGGCCATTTTGAATGCGGGTGGGCACTCATTCCACCTTTGAAACAACCCAATCAACTCACAGATGTTCTACAGGGGAGTTCTACGCCCAAGACTTGGGAACTGCGAATTTAGAGATGCTTTCGCGGTTCTATGCCAAATACCCAGAGTACGCGGAGAAGACGTTCCTCTCCGTCAAGGGTGGGATGAAGGCCGGAACTCTCAGTCCCGACGGCTCGTGAGTCCTTGCTATATTAGCCCCATAATTGCGTCAAAGCTGATCGTGATTATATATCAGGCCCGACAACTTGAGAGCGAGTGTCGATAATATTCAGAGAGTTCTGGGAAGTATCAAGAAAGTCGACCTGTTTGAACCGGCTCGTCTTGACCCCAACGTTCCCATCGAGAAGCAAATCGAAACCCTCGCTCAGCTTGTGAAGGAGGGGAAATTCACTTATATTGGTCTTTCCGAGTGTAGTGCTCATACTCTCAGACGTGCTCATGCAGTAAGTGCCACGATTCACCTCTCACCTTACCTCGCTAATATTGAGATTCAACCTTCTGCTGACGCTACGGTAGGTCCACCCAGTGACCGCAGTAGAAATTGAAATCAGCCCATGGGAGTACGGTGTCAATCAGAAAGCAGTCATTGAAACGGCCAAAGAGCTTGGTATTTCGGTCTTCGCATATTCGTATGCACCTTCCCTTGACCGCATGCTACCTCTCGCTGACGGATGGTACCACCAGTCCTCTTGGGAAAGGCTTGTTGACCGGGCAAATCAAGAGTTTGGCCGACATTCCTGGTGAGCAAATCAGCAAGTTATGTCCATTTCTCATTAATGTCTGGGTCTACAGAGGGTGATATGAGGCACCACCTCAGTCGCTTCAAGGGTGACGCCCTCCAGCACAACTTAGCAATTGTCGACGCTGTCAAAGCTGTTGCGGCACGTATCGGATGCACTCCAGGACAGCTGGCTATTGCTTGGGTCGCTGCCCTAGGTCCTCATGTCATCCCGCTTCCAGGATCTTCGTGAGTGTCTCCCTCTTCCACTTGTGAAGCATGAATCTGACGTATTGTTCTTGTGGCTCGTCTACAGCAAAGCATCGAGGACTTTGGAGAATCTGAGCGCCGGGGACCTTAAGCCTTCCGACCCTGACCTCGCTGAAGTTAACAACGTTCTGAACAGCCATGAGGTTAAGGGAGACAGGCAGTTCGGTATGGACGAGAAAGAGCTCAATTTGTGGGCGTAGGTTCATGCTATGATGTTCGGCAACGACAGAGGTTTGCAAATTAACGCGGTATTATGGGAACTGTGATAAGGATACAACTGACTGGAGCGCGAAAGGAATATACATACAACGTTATGGTGTTACAACGTGGTGTTGATGATGAATCGATGACAATGAGGGCCGTAGGCGACGAGTGAAGACATGAGTGCAAATGAGATAGTCCAACAGAGCCGGCGAAGGAGCAGGAAAACAACAGATTCGCTGAGTACAAAGCAGGAATCGTTAGAGTGAGAGCTGTAGCGTCAACACGGGGTACTCGGATCGATGTCCAATCATCTATGGTGCTGCCAGAGCGCGTCTACGGTGGACTTCGTCGAGGGCGGCGGTTACCGCTGCCCTATCTTTTCGCTGCTCCTGCCATTCCTCACTTCCTCGCCTGTACAGATGCAGAGGTCAGAAGTCAGCTGCACACGTATATCTTGGAGCACTTACTTTGTACGGTTCAAGAAAATGACCACGAGGGCGGCACATCGCAATGATCGTTTCCGTTTGGATGGCGCAGGTGCCAGTGGGAATCCGATCTTCGCAATAGCGGCACAGACATTGCGTTCACTGCCAAAGGAGTTAACTGTGACGAACAGAAAGTGGATGAAAGGAATAGTACTAACCTCCTCTTGAATTGGGCAAGGAGCGACATTAGATAAGATTTCTGCCAACGGAGGTCATCTCTGAATGACGACTCCCTAGTGAACTTAGCCTTGAGGTAGCGGATCTGCACCATCAAGCCTTTGCACTCTTTATTGTGCCGCAATTTCAAGTCGGAGATTTGCTTCTCGTCCCTGTTCAGCGGCAAAGGAGTCAGATCTAAGGTCCATAGAATATGAAGGCGGAAAGAACACGTACGCAGCGCAAACATGGTTCTCGTAAACCTCCAAAGCTCTTGCAGCCCTTTGCTTCTGCAAGTCTAATTGCTCGTTCAGAAGTTTGATCTGAGTCTGATTTTGCTTTTTCGCCCTATCCGCCTTGGAAATCTCCTCTTTCAGCCTCGACTCCAGCTTGTCTTTCTCCGCCTTCAGCAGTCTGAGATCTTTGCCAAAGGCCTCGGCGTCTTTCCTGACACGGCGCAAATCAGCTTCAAGGGCGGACACGCTCTGGGCAACGCCCTCCTTTTCGCGTTGAGCTTTGTAGAGCTGCCCATCCCGGTCATCCAAGGCTTGCTTGAGCTCCTCAATCTCTTGGACTTGCATGTCAAGCTTGTGGCGCCAGTTGTCGTGCGAGGTTGTACGGGCGGCATGCTTTTCACGGAGTTTGCTGACAGTCTACAGGGCGAATCAGGTATGCAGTGAGCTGACGGGATACAGGATGAGCACGTACCTCAGAGAGCTCCGAGTATCGCTTCTGAAGGTCCTTGTGGTCCTTGTTAATCAGGTTACGCTCTTGGCGCAACTGACTTATCGTGCCCTGATTTTCAGCGACCTTTGTCTCCAGAAGTCGCGCCTTCTGTTCTGCCGTAGAATTCTCTGAAAACAGAGTATTAGATCGTCTGCACGTGCCGGTCAAATTTTCTGAACGTACGCCGCAGCTCCTTCTCAAGCTCATGGTTCTCCTGCTTAAGCCGCTGAAGGTGATCCCTGACATCATCCATATCCTGCCATAAGGGTTAGAGGCGTTGGAGCGACAAAAGCAATCGCGACTCACGGATTCAGCTCTTCGGAGATCGGCAAGCACCCGCTTCTTATCTTTCTCAACCCTCTCCTGCTCGGCAGCAATGGAACGCATACGCGAGCGCTCTTCGCTGAGTGCGTTCTCCAGGTCAGCGATCGTTCTCTTAGCTCTATCGAGCTCCTATGATGAGGGAGCACATCGTTCGGTCAAATCAATCTAAGCGCCACGAATCGACGACTTACAGTCTGGATACTAGACTTCGCAGAGTGCGCTTCCATGGCTCGTTTGCTTTCCTCCTTCGTTTCCTTGAGTTTCGAGTTGAGCCGCCTATTACTGGCTTGCAAGTCCTCCATCTCTCTTCTGAGTTTCTCCAGACTGGCATTGGCAGCTTGCAGTTGTCCCTTCAACTTCTCTGTGGTCCTTGACGGGGGAGTGGGTGGTTCGGAAGGCAAGGAATCCCCTGACATCTCGTATGAGCTACGACGGCGAAGCGAATCAGGATGTCGTCAGAGAGTCGGAAGATAAGAGCGCACCTCTCATCCATATCGAGATGTCCCAGGTCAAGCTTAATGTTGCATTTCTTGCAACGAGCACGAGCCAATCGTTGTGACAACCGACCATCCTTTCTCGACAGCCTGGCGATCTCGTCCTCAAGGATGGAAATCTTGGTACGAGCATCTTCAAGCTTCTCTGTCAGGCCCACGACCCCTAGGCCAGCGTCCTCGAGCTTGTCTAGCTTGTCGTCGATGCTTTCATTTGCCACATCGAGCTCATACTGAAGGCGATGGATCTCGGCAATGAGCGGGGAAACTGTAGGGTCGTTCATGGTGCTATTCAACCAGGAAAGCTATCATATTGTGAGTATGCCGTTCGGGGGCAACAGATAACCTGACTCACATCCTTCAGGGGTGCACCAGGCGTTCTCGGAGCTTTGATCGACATAGACAGGACATGCCGGTGGATTGGAGAGATCATGCTGCTGTTGACACGCTTGTTTGGAGTAGCGATTTCGTTGTAGGTCATTCTGAGGGCCTTATTGCGTTCCAAGAGTTCGTCCCTCTCCTGCTCCAACATCTCGATGCGCGCATCCTTAACCTTGTCAACAGCCTTCCTCGCGGGAGACTGGCTGAGAAGAGCATTGAGGCGGCCGATTTCCTTGTGCGCTTCGTCCAGTTCTCGTTCCAAAATCTCAATCTCTTCTTCAGCTGCACCATTCTGGTCCCGCTTCAACAGCGGGTCCACCGAGTTATCAATCTGTTTGTGAAGCTTGTCTCGCTCGCGTTCCAAGGATGCGATCTTTGCTTCCAGTTCGGCAATGTGGTCGCCGTCGTCTTCCAGCTTCCGGTTGGCCTCTTCAAGGGCCTCTTCGCTTTGCGCCATGATGTCTCGAGTGCGCTGTGCATCCTTCTCGAGGTCCTCATACGCCTTCTGGGACTGCTCCTCTGCCAGGTGCATGGCTTCAATAGTTGCCTTGGCCTCCTGAACTTCCTTCTCGAGTTTCTCAAGATGTTCGACAGTCACAGCCGCGCCCTCCTCCAGGTCATCGATATACGCTCTGGCCGATTCCATCTCTTCTTCCATGGTCTTGACCTTTGCCTCGAGCTCACCCACTTTAGCGTGCTCGGAGTCCAGCGCAGCGGTTTGGGCGTGCAACTCTTCCTCCAGTTGGGAGATGATATCCTTGTCTTCCCTGAGATCCTTCTCCAGCTCGTCAATCCTCTGGTCGGAACGGGCAACCTCTTCCTCAAGGTCTTTGATGTGAGCGTTTGCGTTGCGGAGGTCTCCCATCACTTGGGCTATCCGTTCGTTGGCGTCGCGAAGGGCACCGCCGAGGTCCTTTCCGTTCTCCAAGAGGCGCTCGGCTTTAAGAGCGCGATCATTAGCCAGATCCAGCTCTTCCCTTGCTTCCTCCAACGCTCTCTCCAGCTCTTTGTGCCCATGGCTTCCCGCTTCTCGGGCATTGGTAGCCTTCGCTTCAGCCGCCTCCACCTTCTTCTCGAGGTCAGTGATGATCCCTGCTACTCCTTCCTCAACCTCGCTCATCCTCTCCTTCCATCTCTCCTGATCTCGCTTCCTCGCTTCCTTCTCTTTCTCTAGTTCTTTCTCCAGCTCCTCCTTTTCGAGCATGTACTTCTTCGCCTCCTCCTCCGGAAGGCGAGGCCGGGGCCGGGGAGGGCGTGGTGGACGCGGAGGTGGAGGCAGGGGAGGAGGTGGGGGCGATGGATTTAGAAGTAATAGAAGAATACCTTGCTCATTCTTTGCGGAAGGAAGGCGAGCATCAACGTGTTATGTGGAAAAGAGAGTGGTGTGGACTGACTTGACTTTTCGTTTTTGCCGATGCGGTAACAGATGCAAATACGGCGATCATTGTAATTTCGCTCATGAACAGGCGTATTGAAGCGCTTCCGAGTTCGCAAGAGAGGGAGAGGGAGAGGGAGAGGTGGAAGCAAGAGGACACGTGGGTGATGTGGGTGCGTGTGCTGAACGGTGGGAGAGGGAGAGAGAGGCGAAGGGGAGGTGGCGCTCTACGGGTATACCTTCATTTAATACCACGCATTCATTGACTGCAGCTCTCCTCTTCCCCTTCTCCTCTTCTTCCACTCCCATTCATTCTTTCACCCGCCCACTCACGCGTGTACATTGTGTCATTGTCATTCCCCCCACCTTTCCTCTCCCTCTCTCCCTTTTCGTCGCTCTTCTACCACCCCATCCCATTTTTCGACTCAGCTTCTCTCATACATTGCACAGTTCACGGCAGCAGCAGCACTTCCCAGTTCCATGTCATTTCCATCTGTTTTTCATTATACAGCATCAGAACTCTTTTTATATCGACTTTCTTCGGAGCCGTCCGTACTCGTGTGTTCCGTCGTTTTCGCCTACTTGAGATGGGTTCTGTTCTGGGGTATGTGTTTGTGGGCGGCAGCTGGTTGGTTGGACATGAGGGCAGATAGCCTATCGACGCAGCGCGTGGGTGGGCGTCTACGCAGTGGAAGGCATGCCCACCTATGGATCGAACGCGTTGTAAGTAACCAGACTCAAGTGTGCCGCAAACTATACTATAGGACGAGTACAACGTTGCGACGGTGGATTTCCGCCACACCTCTAGCTCTCGAGCTTCGCGGGATGACGAATGTCCGAATTTCAAGGGATGAGGCGCGTTGAAAACTATGCAGGCTCGCTCGTTGACACTAGTGACGTGGTAGATCTGCGTGCGAGGTACTAACCGTGACAAAGATGGGTGCGCGAGTCGACCAGGCGACGTCCAACACTCAACTTGTCAATGTCTACGCGTTCGGCTGCGTACAACCCTTCGTGTGCGTTTGACCACACCCTTCTCTCTCTGCGCGGAACGTGCGTTGGCTCAATCAGCGCATACTACGCGCGTAGGCCGGGACCTCAAAGGAAACACACCCCAAGGTTGAGGGCAAGGGTCCGGTCCTATCGTATGTGGGCACTTGTACGATCGGTTCGTCAGGTATTAATTTATTTGAGAACGGAGAGGGACATTGAGCGTTGAGGCCTCGTGCACATGTCTTGGGGTGAAGAGATATGGGGAACAGGAGAAGGGCAGGGTCCAGCGCGGCGTGGTAAGTTTAGACGCCCGTTAGTTGTGTGGGGCATTTTGATAGGAAGTGGGAGCGGGAGTGGGCAGTAGTCAGCGACTTGGAGCTGGTTGTGCGCGTCCGGGCGTCTCGATATGCGTATGTGGGTGTACGATCGGTTCGTTGAAGGATTTAATGAGAATGGGGAAAGGTGTTGAACGTTAGAGCCTCGTGCCTGTGGGTGAGAGGTTGAGGACTGTGGCCAGGACGCGTGTTGAGAGTGAGGATGGTGGTGTTAGGCGCCCGTTAATGTTCGTTCGTATGTGGGTATACGATCGGTTCATTTGGGTTAATCGGAATGAGGAACGTTGAACGTGGAGGCCTCGCGTTACTGCTGCGGTAGGGTGGAGGGTTGTTCTTGTGGAAGGAGGAGGGGGTGTGGTGGGTGAGGGGGGCTTGGTTAGGCGCCTGTTGGTCATGATTGAAGGGTTGTCTGTGGGAGGTACTTGGAGAGCGACTGGGGTACATGCTTAGGCTTTGGGACGATGTCAGTGGATTGAGGTTAGTAGCGTCTTTACTCAGGGCAGTGTAGTTCGGAGCTCAGGGTTTTTGGAGATGAGAGGGTGAACGACGAGGGAATAGGACGAAGGTCGGTGTGGTACGGAGGTGAGGACACGTGCACTCCGTAGCGCTATTCCAGGGCAAAGGGGTGCCCGTTTGGTATGAGAGATTGCGACTTACCGTTTCGGAGGAGCAGATAACCGGTTATGGACTCAAAGAATTGTGGGGGTATCTTCGTCTTTTGTGTTTTATGTGTTTCGTATCTATGAGTACACTGCTCTAGGCGAGCTTTTGGAGGTGGGCGTGACTGAGTGCGGTCAGAGAAGGTCAAAGTCATCGAGCTACAAGAATGTTAGATGCGTCAAAGGCATATTGAGTAGGACACACCTCGTCGTTGTACTCCATGACGACACGCTTGAGCTTGGATGTATCTACCCAAGTGACATAGTCCTCCATGTGCCTGATAAAGGATAAGACGCCGGTTATCTAGGCGATTCATCTCGCTTACCGAGTTACGAGATATGCAGGGTCTGTGATGGTGTCGGGGCCGACGCGAACATGTCCCTGCTCGATAAATTTTACCGCCTGGGCAGATTAGAGAGAGCAATACTCCAGAGACAAGGCACTCACCGCGCTGACGGTCTCTGCCATCTTGGACATGGTCATGAACACCGCAAGACGGCGGCGACAGAAAGCGGCGACGGTAAGCTTGTTCTCGACGTCGGAGAGCTTGGCGGCAGTGTTGAGGATGCCCATGTCGTAGAGCTTGCTGAGGAGCTGGCCCTCCATTTTTGTGCGGAAAGGGTCTTGGGGTGGGAGGAGGGATATCCTGTGTGCAAATGCTCTGAGAGAGCCTGCTAGCTTGTTGTACTTGTGGTAGTCTTCGCGGTCCTGGATGTGGTACCTGCGCATGACCTTGACTTCGCGGAGATTTGCATCTTGCTTCCACTGGGGAGGGTGAGACGAGTACTATGTTTTAATTGAATACCTACATTGAGAAAGTCGACCTTCTTGAGTAGCTTCTTTTCGTGGAACTTGAGTTGGCGGACCATGATGATGGAGAGAGAGAGGCCACGTGGGAAACTTGACTCTCTACCTGCGTCCATGTCGTCCCGCCAATGAACTTTCCCCCGAACATGCTCGCCTCTGCGCCCTTCCTCCAAAATGGCACCCAGCAGCAGCGCATCCTCGGAATGCAGCCCCAGCTCATCCCCCAACAGCAACAACAGCAGCGCATGATACGGCAGGGCGCCATTCCCCAGGGCATGATCCCCGTCGGCCCTCCCCCGCACATGTCTGCCCCCGCTGGCTTCCAACAGGGCATGCAGCAGATCCAGGGCCCGCTCA
>JANDKE010001951.1:0-11787 GCA_027627275.1 Coprinellus aureogranulatus | reverse complement strand
GTATCGACAAGGTCGAGCACCACCTCGTCAACGCTACGGAGCCCAAGGAGCAATATACCATCAACGATAACATCGTGTTCTCGGCATACATCTCCAAGTGGAACCCGGCCAAGGGCAAGTGGGAGCGGTACTCCGGTTTGAAGGACCTCCAGCTCGAGTTTACCATGCTCGACCCGTTCATTCGGACTGCTCTTCCTCCAGTTCGCGGGGCGCCAGGAAAGTACTCTACGTCCTTCCGTGCGCCTGACCGTCATGGCGTGTTCAAGTTCGTTATCGACTACAAACGCAAGGGGTGAGTAACCATAGCTTTTTACTCCTTCCACTTGGCTTACGCGATATGTTGCAGCTGGACCTTCCTTGAGAGTTCCACTACCGTCCCTGTCGTACCACCAAGGCACGATGGATACCCACGGTTCCTCAGTGCCGCTTGGCCCTACTATGCCGGCGCTATTAGCACGAGTGTTGCATTCTTCCTCTTCTCAACGATTTGGCTTGCGGGCGAAGTCAATGACAAGAAGAAGTCTAAAGGTTCGAAGGCTGAGTAGAGTGTTGTAATGGTACGGCTTGCAGAATGCATACTTTATACTTTGGGATGTATGGAGCTCTCTGCTTCGACGGGGGGTACATGGAAGCGTCGCATCTTGCCTAAGGAAATGGTATTCTCTGTTTGGCTAAACCTCAGTCATGCGATACTAGTAGAACTGGCCTGGATTCCGCGCAGACGCATTGCTCGGGAGCGCTCTAACCTCGGAAGCGAGTTACATAAGCCAATCGATTGCGCCCAAACCGGCTATAGTGCTGTTGACTCCTAACTTCCACCTGCTCCTTGATACCCATTGACTCCCATTCTTGTACCACCCCATATACCCTAATCGATGGTTGACAACGTCGGAAAGTGGGCGAAGGGAGAACACTGTAAGCGCACATGGCCCTTGAATGTAGGACATTGACTCGAACAAGGTGGTGTGTGGTGCAGACGGCCCCGTTCTCTCACAGACAGACTTGTACCTTCTGAAGGTACCCTTGGAGATACACCCTATCCTCGCGAACAGTGATGCCTCTTTCCACCTATGCTTTGACTTGACGAATGGTCCGTTCTCCCTGCATCGTCGCCGAACGCACCGCCTGACGCACGAGTTGCTGTTATGCAGGTCAAACGGTTGGATGGGATAGCAGCGACCGTAACCGCGAGATCCCATTCACACAAAGGGACCAGCCTGCGACGATGCCGAGGGTGCAGCAGCTCATTATCATCACGCGGTCGAGTCCGTGGTGCACGACTGTCTTCAATGATAATGGTGTCTCGCTAGGCGATGTGTGTATAAAGCTTTGGCAAGAGTGAGTTCTCCGTTCATCTTCTTGTTCTCTCTTCCTTCCTTGGCAGTAGGGTGTGTGGTTGACGAATTACCTGGACAGTTACTCGCAGAACAACATCTCAGATGCCGAGTTCAACAGTCTCCCTGGGAGGATGCAAGAGGCTGTGAGGAGGACTGCACAGCATCATGTGCAGCAGGCTGCTGCGAATCAGTGGGGTGGAGGGTATTACCCTGCAGCTGCACCTCCGACGAGTAGTTTCAAGCGCTATGGTACGTTCTGCGTTCACGATTACCGGTTGATACCATGTCCTGACCAGCGCCTTGAATGCAGATTGGCTAAGAGATCGGGTGATGTTCGACCGTTTGGTTAAGGGGAACGAGGAAGACTACATACAGAGCCGCCTGGGCTTCACGGCACCGAATATCTTTGTTATGGAGCTCATGACTTGAGCTGATTGCGGCATCCCTTCCCGGTTCCATCGACACATGAGTGTACTCTATGTCCATCAAATGTATGTACCAATGTACCAATTACGACGACTCATCCTGTATAGCACGAAAATGTCACAAATACCCAGCCATGTTCTGGATATCAAAAGTGCTAACCCACATCCACAAGCCGTCACTGCGAAGTTACGACCTCCACCTTTGCCAAGATGCTTTCGATGAGGTTAGCGAACCCGGATTGTGGAGGGATTCCTTGTTCTATGTCCTCCCTGTATTGCTCTTGCCAATAACTCGGAAAATGTGCGTGGACCTCCTTTAGCAACCGAAGTATTGAGTCGTAGTCGTCAACCAGCGGGGCCGAAACCTGTCCTGGCCCCTTCGTCGGCAGAAACCAGTCCAAGGACCCTCTGAAAGGAGGTAAATCGTCGTGCTCGAAATAGGCGCTGGTAGTATAGCGCGCGTGCAGCCACAACATTTCATGGACGAGATCCAACGTGCCTGGACAGCTCCAACCCATAGATCTGAAAACATGGAGGATGTTACTTCGCCAATGCTTGCATCCTGCCGAGCATCCGGCGCCAGGGGACTCCCACATTGAAGGACACTGCGCGCGTGGAGCGTTGGTCAGTGTAAGTCAGTGGGTCATGCAAGACAACGATTCGTACGTTAAAGTGAGCCAGCCGGAACACCCATGCGACGTGATTTGGTCCAGGAGTCTCGCCCATAGCTTCGTTGCATCTGAGGACGGGGACAATTCTACGCATCCACCATGCTACGTCGCAACGGGAGAGGTCGTCCGCCATATCTTCTGTTAGCCAATGGTTGAACCTGTACCAATACGTATGGAACTGCTTGTCCAAAGCGATCCTGAGAAAAGATCGCCATTCCGGTTCTGAAAGCTCAACACCAAAGAATCTATCTGGATGCATTTGAGTTCAATTCAATTGTCCAAGCACTGGGATGGAACCCACCTTTCAGAACCTGGATAACTCGCCCTATATAGAAGTGCGCATGATTATCCCGCGCTGCGCTAAGTGCAGGTCCGCACCGCCGGGGGTCTCTAAGGAAGTCGACCAGCGACTTGTGATGTAGCGTATAACCTGACTCCAGGTCGTTGCAGCTGGGAATGCCGATCAGTGATGCTAGATTCTCCAGGAGATAGTCTGCATGCCCAGGGTAATCTTGAAGAAGTTGCCTAGTGAAAACCGCGGGCGAGGATGCGAGCCACATATCAAACAGTGTAATCCAACGGACAGCCAAGATAGGATCCGGACTGCACCCGAGGATATGGGTATATAGTGCATCCAAGGGCGCGAAAGGGTTCACGTCCATATCAACCTGCGGGAGGTTCAGGACACGGTCTAGCTGTACTTGTGGAGGTGCAGGACCAGACTGAACAAATCGTATCACGGTTGCAGCATACACGAACTGGCCTGATGCTTTCTCGACCAGTATCCTAATGTGTTGGTCTGACGGCCATGATGATGGAAGATGATAACGCCGTCCTGTTTCCGCGAACTTGGCTCTCAGAAACAGCTCTATGTCAGCGCTAGGGTTGTACTTGTTGTCGAGGAAGAGACTTCTGCTTGTCTCCGCCGCTCTGTCGAAAAAGTCCTGGATGACTCTCTCGGGCCGAGAGACAATGAGAATGCGGAAAGGGAATGCGGGGTGACTTGCAGCTTTTAGTAGCACGGAGAGAACTTCCAGTTGGTCAGCTTCGTTGGCCTGGCGTGCCTCGTACTGGGAGAGGAGATCGCGGGAGTGAACCGCTTCAATCTCATCCACCCCGTCTATGATAATGACTTGAGGCGCCAGGAATACGCTGCCTCGGAGCGCTCCCAAGGGCTTTAAGACGAGGTCGCCCATCTGTGAACTGAGACGCTTATCGAATACTGCTGGGTCCAGCTGTATCGCCGCTAGTATATAGTCGCGCATCCTCCCAGATTTATCGGTCTGGACGAGCTGATAGGCAAGGGTCGGCACGACGTAGCGTTTGGAGCGCCTATTCGCCGATTTCGAGTACGACGAAAAGAAGAAGCTGGCGGCCAAGAGTCCTTTCTCCTCGCAAGTATCGGCAACCGAGCCCGCAATCGCGGTCTTCCCAGCTCCTGCGGGCCCGCCAACCACATAATTTTCTTCGGTTCTGGATCCTGATGCCCGTGCGTTATCCAGTTGACGATATCGCTTTGAACGGCCTTTCGTGTATCTGGATGGCATGTCGGAGCGCCGTATCTCTCTGCTGAATCATGCAGGGCCCCTATAGCGCATCTCTCGCGCAGCACTGAGTCGAGGTTTCGTCAGATGGGAGGAATAGGTGCTATTCTGGTGCGTCCTTACTGTCCAGAGGGTTCTTCGAATGCTCTCCATGATGGTAGTGGATCGCATTTACAACCTCAAGATTGTTTATGTTGAAATCATGGGCGTTCTGTAATACAGAGGGGTTCCTCCCAATCAGCATTCTTACAAACGGGAAGTGCTGGTGATGGAAGAAGATGAGGAAGGGAGCCGCGCGCCTTGCCATCACGCACCGCTTTGAATGAACCCGCCAACCAAACAAAACTCAGATATCCGTCGAGCACCGTTGTTCTTCCACTGTAGCTCTTGTCCCCTTCGGGGTGACATACGAAAAAATTGGAACGATACAGAGAAGATTAGCATGGCCCCTGCACAAGGATGACACGCTTTCCCGGAGTGGTAGACCTACGGGTCTCAATATTTATTTTATCTTCTACGCATCTGCCCCAGAAACCATCGAGCGTTGGTCCTCGTTTTTTGACGGGTCTGAATCAGCTGTCGATGGATTTTGTTCAACGCAGTCTCAGTTCTTACGGGTTCTTATAGGTTCCTGCTGACTAGCACCAGCCTAGTAATTGTCTAAGTTATCAATTGCTCCTGAGGTCGTGCAGTTTAACGACAGATTGTATTTACATGGTACTGTAAGAGGAGTTGATGCCCCAAGTCAGACTTCTGTACGACTTCCGCACGACGTCGTAGTCGCCAGACTTCCCATCTAGTCAGATCGGGCCTGGCTTTGACTTCGATCTGACCAAGGCGCGACTTCCGTTTTTACAGGGTGTGACGCTTAACCTTGTGGCGATCTGTTCGACCAGCTGAGCAAGGGATTCAGAGGTTCCTTGATGCATTGAGCTGTCTAGCTCTTTCTTGTACGTGACTTTCCAGCCATTCGGTAGCTCGGCGTACATAGCCTGGGCCGAAAGAAGCAAGGCATCGTAGTCTTCAGCTTGCATTTCCACCGAGTCGATGATGTCCTGGGGTGCGGACACCGATGTTTCCGGCTGCCAATTGGGGGGTGCCACAAAAATGTGACTGAAGTACCACTGGCCTCCGGGGTAGAAGTCTTGTTTGAACTCTAACCACATTTCCTCCCAGAGTAGCATCTTGGCATCGGGGGTAGGCCACCCATGAGCTCTACAGGCTCGAATAATGCTACTTCGCCAAGNGCTTGTCACATAGGTAGTAGCAATCGCGCCNACGACACTGTAGGCGCAGTCAGTGAGATTGCACCTGTTCCCGATAGAGCANACTGACGTTGGAGTGGGCACTTGTGAACATTTCGGAATATGACCACGGGAAATATGCACCCCATCTGGCTGTGTCGCAAAACGCCGTGTGCACCCACCAGAGCACATCATAGNATTTGGGATCTCTGAGGTGCTCTACGGGCATCANCAACGCGTCCCAGTATAATCCAGCCCGGTCGGGGCACAATGCATTGAACGCGAAGGTAGGCCATTCCAGCTCCGTTAACTTGACAACTGGTGACTTNGCTGCGCAGCATTAGAGGATNTCATCATGGGNGAAAGTTGTGGATGCTCACTTATCAGAAGATCAGCACACCGTCGCCCATANCGGTTATGCCTGTCGTAGCTNCCTTCAGCCAGCTCTTCACCACATCGNCGAATGTCACCAAGAAAGTCGATGAGGGACTTGTGGTAAATCTCATATGGNGATGCACGGTCGTCNAGATNTGGGATGCGGACGAGAGANGATAGNTCCTCCAGAAGATAACCNGCNTCTCCTGGATAATCTTGNAGAAACTGCCTNGTAAAAAGAGCAGAGGTTGCNCGAAGGGTATGATATGACACAGANATCCAGAACGCAGCTCGTTTGGGATCTGGGCTAGAGTNCAGAATGTGGCTGTATAGCGCGTCCAGNGGCGCNAAGGGATTTGATTCTTCANTTGNTTGGTNCAAGCTCAGAACGCGATCCANCTGCCGTTGGGGTGGNTTNCTGCGGTCNTCGACGAATCGTATCACAGTTGCGGCATATATGAATTGGCCTGAAGCNGTCTCCACCAGCTTTCTGANGCTCTCTTCCGGTGGCCATGAGGAAGGGATATGGTAACGGCGTCGAATCTCTGCGAATTTTGCTTGCAGGTAGAGCGTGATGTCGGCATCGGGGTTGTATCGCTTGTCGAGGAAGAGCTCCCTGGTGACTTGCTTTGCCTTCTCNGTGAAGAAAGTGTGAATGTGTCGTTCCGGTCGGCTGACGATGAGGATACGAAAAGGGAAAGAGGGATGATTCACGGCCTGTAAGAGGACATTCAAGACCTCGATTTGATCAGAGATGTTTGCCTGACGAGTCTGTTGCTGCGTCAGATCCCGCAAAATCTCAGCTTCTACTTCGTCCAGTCCGTCAACGATGATGAGCTTGGGGACTCGGAACGCATCTACACTTCCATGGAGAGCACCGAGAGGCTTCAGAATCAGAGCCTCCGCCTGAACTCGAAGTCTCTTGCTAAACAGAGCAGGGTCCCTTTGAAGAGCCACCAGAACCTGCCCCCCAAATTGACCAGAGTCATCCACCTGAACTAGTTGGTAAGCGAGTGTCGGGATGAGAAAGCGCTTGTAGCGTCGATCCGTCGATCCTGCGTAGGACGAGAAGAAGAATGTGGCGCCGAGCAGGCCCCTTTCTTCACAGATCTCTGCCACGGAACCTGCTATCGCCGTCTTCCCACTTCCCGCTGGGCCCGTAAGCCACAATATCTTCTTCGGCTCCAAGTCGCCATCGTCGCAGGTCATCCAGTTCATTATTTCATTTTGAACAGCGACTCTTGTTTGCGGATGGCACATGGGAGCTTCACAACGTTCTTCGGAGTTGTGAAGCGCCCCAAAGGCGGATTTATCCTGTAAGTCTACATCATGGGTGGTCAGTCTGTGTGCGACATTCATTTAGCCCTGAGCGCTCACATTCAAGGGGGCCTGTCGAGGACCCTGCATGATGATGATAGTTGTGCACGGTGCTCGTGTTGTCGATGTGCAAGCAATTGACGTTAAAGTCGTGGGCGTTATGGAACTGGGAAGGGTGCGACATCTTCTCCAAGGGTTTACAGTGGCCAACCGACGAGAAGGAATTCAAATGTTCAAGAGGAAGACGTCGAGTTGACTCGGATCATCCCGATAAGCGCCCTGTCGGACTTTCGATGTTCGAGGTCCGATGCACAGCCTCCAGGTTCAAGTGCCAAGCCCACATGTGCTGGCTCTTCACTGTTGGGCGCTAACATCCACCACGTTTCAACTAACCTTTTACTTTGAAGAGCCGAAGAGGACCCTCATTAATTATTGACGGCTGGCAGCTAGAATGCCCTCCAGCTTCCTTCAAGTCCGATTTTCCCGCCCGTGCAACGCTGGCATACCAAGGTCAGTTCCCAATGTTCATCAAGATCCTCGAACTACGGAGAGCTTATAATTTGCTCTTCAGCCTATCTGATCTCTCGTAACTCCAATCCGTTATCTACCCTCAACAGCTGGCTATTCTCGCTCGTTCTAAACCAATCGTAGCGCTTAGCAAGAATCAGCGAAATGAACGAATCAATGACCCTGGGCGGTATGAAAACGCCAAGCCTCCCCATGTTCGCCTCGTTGGCGAGATTACTGTGCCGCAGGCTTTCATTGGCTACAAGCTTCGTACGTAAGGCGGCAGACGCCATTGGGCGCTTGTAATGCATTCATATTCCAGCCTTTGGAAGAAACGTTTTTGGTTCGGAACCTAGCCACGACACGCAGGCTGCGGGAAAGGACTTCAGGCGAGTCCGCAAGGCATTCGTATTGAATTGGCCTTCTACATGCCATTCAGAAGTGTGACAGGTGAGCGACTTTCTCGTCTCTCGGCCGAGTTCATTGAATTCAATTCGAGGAGGAGTGATTGACCATCTGCGTCGTACCAGCAACGCAGGGGCACAAAACTCTTCAGTATCAGTTCTCTGATGCCTTGGGCGTCTCTTTCCCTGATGTCCAAGTCCTTTGAATCAGGGTTCCTCGACTTCCTGGCTTCTATGTGGTGGATATACCCCGCAATCGCCTTGAGGTACGGCAAATATATGGGGAGCGGGTTGATAGAGTTTCGATTGCCTCGTAATCGCTTATGGTGACATTCTCGATTCTGGCCATCATAGCGCTTTTAGAACAGGCCTTGCTCGCAAACACACACACACAGGTTCCCTCATTCATAAAAGCGCTTTCCTGGGCATGATTCCTTCAGCGCCTTCACTGGTCTCCTCGCCATCCCACCCTCTCAGCTGCACACAATGCTCAAGTGCGCTGTCCTCTACGGTGCCCTCGCCAACGCTCTCCTTGCTTCCGCGGCATGCCCCTTCATGGACGGAGGGGCTTCGCTGGAGCGGAGAGAGGAGAAGCCGGGGAAACTTCCGGGGGACGATGGTTTCCTCGACCAGTTCGTCGTCGACGACAAGGACGTCTACACCACTACGGATTTCGGTACCCCGGTCAACGATCGCACCTCTCTCAAGGCTGGTCAACGTGGACCTACACTTCTTGAAGACTTTGTCTACAGGACTAAGCTTCTCCGCTTTGACAGGGAACGCATTCCCGAACGTGTCGGTTAGTCACTTCTGCTTGATCATCTCCCGAAAGCTAATTTGGCTGACGCTTGGTGCTCTCAGTCCATGCTCGTGGCGCTGGTGCTCATGGTTATTTCGAGTCCTATGCTGACTGGTCTAACGTAACCGCGGCGAGCTTCTTGGGCCAAGCAGGGAAGAAGACGCCCGTCTTCATTCGCTTCTCTACTGTTGCAGGGTCTCGAGGCTCACCTGATCTCGCTCGGGATGTCCATGGGTTTGCTCTTCGCTTCTATACCGACGAGGGTAATTACGGTGAGTGCTCTGCGGTAAAGGGTTTATACCGCGACCATGCGCTAATTTCGGGCGTAGATATTGTTGGAAACAACATCCCCGTTTTCTTCATTCAGGACGCCATGCAGTTCCCGGACCTTATTCATTCGGTCAAACCCCAACCCGACCGGGAGATTCCCCAAGCTGCTACCGCTCATGACACGGTACGTCGCCTTGAAAGCCAGCACGGGCGCCCATACTTACTGAGATGTACCCATTAGGCATGGGACTTTTTCTCGCAGAACCCGTCCACGATGCACACCCTGTTGTGGGCCCTGTCGGGTCGCGGCATCCCCCGTTCCTTCCGCCATATGGACGGCTTCGGCGTTCATACCTTCCGCTTTGTGACCGACGCTGGCAAGTCCAAGCTCGTCAAGTTCCATTTCACCAACAAGCAGGGCGTGGCATCGCTAGTGTGGCCTGAAGCTCAAGCTCTGAATGGAAAGAATGCTGATTACCATCGCGAGGATCTGTGGAACGCTATCGAGGCCGGTAACTATCCTGAATGGGAGATGGGTGTTCAGATTATCAATGAAGAGGATGTCACTAAGTTTGGGTTCGACCTTTTGGACCCGACTAAGCTTCTCCCTGTCGAGTTGGTCCCCATCACTCCCATTGGCAAGTTCGTCCTCAACCGCAATGTTCGCAACTACTTTGCAGAGACCGAGCAGTCCATGGTAAGTTTACCTCTTCCACATAACGCGTCGAATCGTAACTGACGTTGCTCTCTCAGTTCTGCCCTGGTCATGTTGTCCGCGGAATTGACTTCACCGACGACCCTCTCCTCCAAGGTCGTCTCTTCTCCTACGTCGACACCCACCTCCACCGCAACCTCGGCTCTCCCAACTTTGAGCAACTCCCCATCAACCGCCCCCACGTCGCTGTCCACAACAACGCTCGCGATGGCCCTGGCCAACAGATGATCCACACCAACATCTACGCGTACAGCCAGAACTCCCTGAACGGTGGTGCTCCCTTTGCTGCCAACCAGAGCGTCGGCAATGGTTACATCACTGCACCTGAGCGCCGTACCGCACCGTCTGCTGCGTACCTCCGCGAAGTCTCGCCTACGTTCACAGATTTCTGGAGCCAGCCTCGCCTGTTCTTCAACTCCCTCCCTCCTGAGGAACAGCAAATGGTCGTCAACGCAGCCCGTGTTGAGCTCTCCAACATCCAATCCGCCCAGGTCAAGAAGAACGCGTTGGTGCAGTTCAACCGTATCTCCAACGACTTCGCCAATCGTGTTGCCGTCGCTCTTGGTCTCCCAAAGCTCGAGCCCGACGCCAAGTACTACCACAACAACAAGACTGCAGGTGTCGCCACCTTCGGTCGTGGACCCCTCCCTTCCGTTCTTGGTTTCAAGGTCGGGGTTCTCGCTACCACTGCCGACTCCAAGTCCCTCGATCAGGCTAAGCAGATCGCTGAGGCTCTCAAGGCAAAGGGTCTTGTAGCCACTGTCATTGCCGAGACTTTGACTGAGGGTGTTGGCGCGACCTACGCTGGCGCCGACGCTGCGGTGTTTGACTCCGTTGTCGCCACTGATAACACCAAAGAGGTCTTCACCAAGGGTTCCTCGCTCTACCCCACTGGTCGCCCAGCTCAGATCCTCCGCGACGCATTCAACTACGGCAAGCCAGTCGGCGCGGTGGGTGATGGAAAGACTGGGTTCGATAGCGTCACTCCAGGACGTCCGGGTGTTTACTTTGTCAACAATGTTGGCGAGTTGGCGGGTAAGATCGAGGAGGGGTTGAAGACGTTCAAGTTCACCGATCGTTTCCCTCTGGACAACTAGATTCCTTTCCCTGACCATTTCCTTGGACAATTGCATCTTTCGATTTCTGACTTCGTTCGGCTTATACCCAAAAGTCACACGAACCCCGCATTCCGGATGGTACCTGGAATGCAATTAATGTAATTAATGGGACAGACGTACTCATAATCCATGGACATACTACTTTTTGACCAGCTTGACGTGCTTGACAGCCCCCAATTTCATTTCTTCATGACAGTAAACCATTCCCGCCACAGAGTCTCTACGCCGTCTTAACCACACGCTCAAAGCGCGTCGACGCTGCCTCATTCGCCTCAAAGTCTGGAAGATTCAAATTCGGGGACACCTCCTGCACTTTCCTCGCCAAATACTGCGCCCGGGTTTCTTTCACCTTGTTGCTATAGCTTGAAGTGCCGGGGTTAGAAAGCCTACTAGGCAGAAGTGACTGTGTTTGGAAAGCAATCAGAGACGGACCGTGAGTGCTACGAGTCCAACGAGGACTGCTAGACTGAAAAAGATGAAGAATATCAAGTTGGAGCCTTACGCACAGACACGCGATGGATATCGCAATGGACGACTAGAGGTAGTGGGCCTGCGCAGCCACTCCCTCTCTCCTCCCTGAGGTGCTCGGCAGCGAAAGGAACATTCCCGGTCCTGCGACAGTTACGTTCCAATGTAAAAGGCCCAGAGGCTTCACAGATGTGAATCATTCCCCAGGCTAGAAAGCTATTGTTTTGAGGCCTTGTGCAATGCAATGATAGCACCATGATAGTGCCCCACTCTCCGGTACAGGGACCAAGAGCGATCGGCTAGGTACGCTAGCTGGATGTGAGCTCGATAGGCCATCTTCCACCTGGAAGGAAAAATTGCCGAGTAGCTCGGCATTCAGAAGCAACCCGTACAGGGTAATGGCACAGCCAAAACCTCCAATACGAGATAGGCCCTGTATGAATTCACAGCCCATCGCCCTCGAAACATGGGCGCCTTGTGGTTTGCCGCCATGCCAGGATCTGACAACATCTGTCAGCGAGGTTGAAGTGTCGTATATAGCTAGCTACTCACCGTACACGTCGTCCCTCTCTTCGTCCATGATCCTCCCCCAG
>JANDKE010001950.1:179-11795 GCA_027627275.1 Coprinellus aureogranulatus | reverse complement strand
ACCTGCCAAAAGCATCGCCCAGGAAAATGGTGCCTCCAGGTCCGATGTCAGCCGATATCCCGATTGAGGCTGGCTGTCGTCAGAGAGATGTACAGCGTCGTTTTAGACCCTGAGTTCTGTCTTGGCAAGGCTTCCAAAGCTCGGTGAGATGCCAGTATCTTCTCGGTTCCAGGAGGTACCAAGCGCAAAGCTATTCGAGCGTTGGGACGTCTCTCGATCGAGGAAGACTCAGCAAGACGTCTCCTGAGCTGATGTGTAGATTTCATAGCCTGGATCCCCAGGGTTGTCCCAGTCAGGGTTCCGGTGGGTGACGGTGATCAAGAAGAAGAAGAGTGAAATCATGGGCGCCTGCTTGTCTGTCAATCCTCTGTGATCACAAGCGTGATACATCAACGGAGAGGGCCGAGAACGCGAATCCAAGCAAACCATCTTGAGCGCAAATGTCTCAAAGAACATACGTAGAATGAGTTGTATCCCGGATAAGAGGGATATAATGCAAGTGGGAAGGATGTAAGAGGAAATCAAAGCACTTTCCGGCCCCTAGAACGTCCAAGCCCGTCGTAAATAGCATATTCTCTCCCCCTCAAAGCCCGGAACTGATCGTTACCTCAATTCATTGCGAGTGACTTCCATCCACTTCCTCAATATCAATTAACCTCCATACGCCTGGAATATGAGCTGTCTACGCCATTCGATGTCATCTCCCTCATTGGCACCAAGATAACAGCAGCTCGAGCGAACAGTGCGCTTCAGGAGGAGACCACACGAAGCAGAAGACTGCGTCATAAGAATCCTCTTCTAACGACTATGATGCTCGTAGAAGTGGTTTATAGCTCACAATTCCCTCTGCCAAGCACTTCGACCGGTGAGCATACCTTGATGATTGCTGCCTTACCTACGATACCTACGGCAGCGGACAAAGATGGTATTCCCCATAGCTTAATTAGCGCTCTGGCGTCATGATGCGATAGCATCTGTAGCTGCGCTTTGGATCGCCCAAGCGCTGTTGGGGACCATGGTGATGACGCCGCATCCGGTTTACATGGCCAGCGTTGGATGAGATCATGGCCTTGTGTAGAGGTCGTGTGCGCGCGATGCCTTCGGAATTGGCAGGAGTTGCTCCTCTATTGCTCTGCTGAAGTGGTCGAATCAATGTATGGCGCTTTTGAGCGGAGTTGTGCTTGGCCCTGGACTAGAACGTAGATCGCGAGAGTAGGCGTACGTCAGTAGAGAGTTCCAGATACCAGCACGAAGCGGTAGCCCCAGAGAGGCGGGGAATTAGCACGTACCAAGGACATCGAGGCGTAGATCGCCCCTAACCGAAGGAAGGTGCGGCTCGCGCAGGTAACAGCGGGGTAAGGTAATACGTTCGCAATGTTCTCGGCAAGTGTATTGACGGCTCGGCGTCAAGATTAGATTGGGAAGACATGATTAATCTGTGTAATTTGGTCAGACGAGCTGGAAGATTGGTGTCAATAGGTAGCCTAGCTTCACTTGGCTGTTCGGAAGCGCCTAACAGGCGCTTCCCAAGGAGCTTACATGGGCGGAGGTAGACACATGAACAGAATGGCTTGGTCAGAGGGTCATTCGCCCATCTTCGCGTCCATTGGATCGAGAGGGGATGGAGGCGAGAGGTCACGACAACCTCAAAACTGTGGATTCGTTATCAGATTACTGATTCAGAACCCAGTTCTCGTGCGTGCTTACCTGTACTCGCAAGTAGTCTGCATAGTGCAGGGTCTAGATTTAGAGCCTCAGGGAGACGCTGTCAGCATGAGCTCCATTCACAGAAAGCCCCGAACCAATCAAGCTGTCCTTCACCGGGAATTAACCAATTGAAAACCCAGTTCACAGCCATCGGGTCTTAGGGTTTCTAATCAGAGGGAAGGTAGATCGACGCCACTCTCCTCCGTGTGTTCGCTGAACTAAATGTGTTCAGGTGACCGGTAAGGCATCCGAGGTACGCCACATTGTACCCTCGGCGGCGCCAGAGACTTGTCTGAGTCAGACGTTAGAGGCTAGCAGGAAGCGGAAGATCATGGAGAAATGAATGAGATACTCTCCAGAATCCAACTTTGACACTATCGGCCGAATTTCGAGTCGCGACGCAAGGAAAGTGAACCAGAGTCGTAAATTGAAGCAGATTCCAGCCCCCAGGGTTCAGTCTACCCTCCTCAACACCGCTACGCTCTCTACATGTGCCGTCTGAGGGAACAAGTCGAACCCTTGCACGCTGTCCAACTTATACTTGGTGACACCCTCCTTCATCCCCTTCTCCATGATCATCGCCACATCCCTCGCCTGCGTGTGCACGTTACAGCTCACGTACACCACAGTCTTCGGTCCGAATGCGAGGAGCTGGTCGATGAAGACCTCGTCGGTACCCTTCCTTGGTGGGTCGATCAACACTGCTGTCTCGTCTTTCGGGAACTCCTTCACCACAGCGAATATCTCCGCTGCGTCTCCAGAGCGGAACGATATCTTGTCCTTGGAGATGTGGTTGATTTCTGCATTGCGCGTTGCCCACTTGATTGAGTCTTGTGAGAGTTCGATTCCAGCGACTTTCTGGAAGTAAGGGGAGAGGACGATGGCGAAGAGACCTGCACCGCAGTACGTGTCGACGAGGTGCGTCAGGGTTGAAGGGTCGGTAGATGTGGGAGGGAAGATGGCGTCTCGAACGTAGTTGGTGAGCGGGGGTAAGACAGAGTTGTTGTTTTGGAAGAACGAGCCGGCATTGTACTCGAAGATGAAGTCCCCAACGCGCTCTCGGCAAGTCGCTTTCGGTTGCGTGACACAGATGTGCTTGTTGAATTCCTCGGAAAGGCGGTCGACCTCAGTGTCAACGCTCGTGTCTAGCGAGTCTCTAAGGAGAAGAGACACGCCTTTCGTGTAGATATGGCTCTTCTCGATGATCTCTTTGCGCATAGGGCCAATCTGCGCGTTGATAACGGGAGAGGCGATGGGACACTCTTCGATGTCCATAACCTTCCGTGTCCCGATTTTGTTGAACCCGATCGTTAGCCAGTCAGGCTGTTCTGTGCTTGGTGGGCGAGGACCCTTTTGAATCTTTTTGGATGGTCCCTCGAAATGAGGAGTCAATTTCGTGCGATAGCCGTACTGCAGGGGTGATGGTGCGGTTGGTTGGATGGTGGACATTTGTTCTGACAAGATGGCTAGAAGCGAGTGAGATGCGATGTGCAGAGCGATAAAAAGAGAACAAACGAACAGCAGTAGTTCCGAAAGGCCTTTACTACGATGTCTCGCTTGAAGGCCAGCTGATTCTCATATGAGAGCATCTATGCAGCACCAGTGTCAGTCGCTATTCAACGAGCGTAAACTTGGTGCTGACCTGGTATTGGCATCCCCCACAAGACCCGAAGTACTTGCATTGGACAAGCGACATGTCCCTTAGACTTGTATTAGGCGTAACAACCTCCACAAGGTCTCCGACAGAGTGCATCCGAGCGTGGCGGTAGATTCGCGTCCGAACGCGCTCTCCAGGGAGTGTAAGCGGGACTACGACCACCCACGGACGTTTGGAGTCCACTGGAACTGCGATGCCTTCGCCTACGACGTAATGAGACGGTGTCCAACCGGAAATAAAGTATACCGCGCACCGTTTGAACCCAGAATCTTCACTTCCACCTCGACCTCATCGTGCACAGCAAACGGTGACTGCAAGTCGTTTCCCTCCTCCATCGACGCGTCTACAGCCTCCTGACCCAACACCGACACGATATCCTTCCATAGTACGTCCTCCGGTGAACAAGGCTCTGGTAGACTTTGGACTTTTCTCTTCTGCCTCTTCGTCTGCTTCTTCGTCCCGGAGTCGGTCTTCCCGCCAGGCTTGTTAGCTGCAGCAGTTGACTGCTTTGCGGCTGAATAGGCCTTCAAGTTGTCTGCCTCGGAGACCTCTACGGCCGCTTCTGTCCGAGGCCTTTTGGACGCTGGAAACTCCCGTTCTGAGTCGGAGAGCTTGTGTACCAGTCCTTCAGTACTCGTCATGATTGGGCGCCGTCTAAGCTTAGGTACGCTTTGTGGCGTTCGTAAAGGTCGTAACAGGGAGCCAAAGCTTTTTGAAAGTCTTCCAGCCACCTTGGTGTATGTCAGAGAGAGATTCTGCCACTATGAGAGCTTCACAAACTTGGCGTTATATGGGGGAGATGGAGGTCAGGAGCAAATACGATTTCTAGGATATACGCCGACAAATGCCGCGATCAATTTGATTGCCGGTATGATTTGAGGGACCGGCCAATGGCACAATCCAAGATTCAATTCGCGTTTTGAACCTGAACAGTCATCTTCCCTTTGCTCAGGATTAGCCTGTATCTTGGGCGAACCTTGGAGTGCTTTCTCGCGAGAGAATGGCCATAGACGCTGAGCCATTCATTGTATTCGGCTACGGATCACTGATTTTCAAGGTGACGACCTTTCTCGACCTCAAGGAGATGAACTAATCTCAGTAATACGCGCAGCCCCCTCCCCATGTAATTAAGAAGAGTGAGGATTGCGGATGAGTACGAGAGGCCTTTTGAATCTCACCTCGCACATATCTAGCCCCTGGGTTCTTAAAGGGTTACGTGCGACGCTTTGCGCAGAAATCCCATGACCATAGAGGTACTCCGGAGGTGCGTAGAACCCCATTGCACCCCGGTTCCTCTTTTGAACTGACCAGAGTTAGGCACCTGGAAGAGTTGTCACGCTTGTTCACAAAGAGGACTGGGATAAGTTCTCCCAATCGGTGGGTATAGACCAAGGAGCATAACCTCTATGCTGGCTGCTGAAAGTATACCTCGAATAGGATGCTTTCCCCGACGACGATACTGTCTGGGGAGTCGCCTATACGATAGACCCTGCTCATGTTGCAGAGGTTCGAGAATATCTAGGTGTGTACGCTTATCTTATGTGACCGGGAGTTCAGCCTCTGAACGCCTTCGGAGAACAGACTATCGAGAGAAAGTGGGCGGAGAATAGTCCTGCTAAAGTAGTATGATCTCACTCGTACTCTTCGGCAGGATGGGTATACCATGGAGACCCTGGACATCTACGGCCACGATGAGAATGGCAAAGATATCGTCTTGATTCACAATGTGAGTGCGTCACGGTTCTCCACACCAATATGTGGACTAACGCCTCAATGATAAGGCATACGTGAGTAAACGATGCCCCGTTGGCTACCTGGCTATACCTAACAATCCCCTCAACCGGCGCTGACAGTGCTACGTCGGTCGTAATGATAACCCATCGTTCAGTAAGTAATTCACTGCCTTTCCGTCTGTACAAACTAGCTCAGTCTTCTATCACCAGTCGGCTCGGAACCCTTGACTGAGCTAGCGGATACTATTTGGCGCAGCGTCGGTCCCTCTGGCCCAAATAAAGAGTACCTATATCGACTCGCAGACGCAGTTCGCGAGCTGTCGCCCGATTCTTGGGACTCGCATCTGTTTTCACTAGAGGTAGGAAATTCATACTCTCTACACCCTAGAGGCTGTTAACGCACTTCGTCAGGCACTCATGAAGAAGAAGGATGAGCAACAGGTTCCTTCAGAGCAAGTATCCCAATAGCGTAACAGTCTAGTATGTGGCGTACGAGCCGTTCCCTTTCCTAGGTACATCTAATACCAGGCTACGGAGCAANCTACCGACGTAGTACCCTCTGGACTATACACTTCTGACNATTTCCTTATCTACTTCTATCTACCTGAGGCTTTCAAACAAGCCCTTNNAGCAGCGATCCCGGCGGTTTCGGGAGCAGATAGAAGGCTGATGTATCCCCTTCAGGATCATTGCCAAGTCCGGGCATGATCAGGCACGTTGCAGATGCTTGTTCTGGCACAACCTCTCTTTCACTTCTACCACCACAACCACACCAAACCTTGAGTAGTCATGNAGGCTTGAGGCNNTTGAGGTCCTTTTGGNCCTCTTGTTCTTGAACCTTCACCTTGTTCGGGATTTCTTGGCTCGACGCCACTAGAAAACGCTTGCAAATACCGACCATACGACGATCCATCATCATCCAGTCCAAAGGATTTATTCCCCTTGAACGCGACGACAACGTGAAGCCACCTTTGTGACTCAGATGGATTCGAATGAGGAAAGGCAGCAGCTCGAAATCACTGCTCTCAAAGCGATCTTTGCGAATGAATTTATCGAGTGCGCCCCGCCCAAGGCGTGGAAGGTACGAACGNCGTAANNTGAACTCGTTGCTATTGAGNCTGACTGGGNCGTCGTNCACAGGGCGCAGCACGNCTNCANGANTTTATCATACGNATAAGCCATTCAGAATGNCCNGANAANGTCATGGTGGATCTNCATGTCAAGTACGTCGCGATATTGATATGACTAGGCGTGACTCGAGCNTNCCCTTNAGGCTACCAAAGACCTATCCTNGTCTTGCCTGTCCTACCTTTACNCTACAGAAACCGGCNAAAGGNCTTTCGAACGACCAACTATCNAAGTTNCAGCANCATGTCAATGGGGAAGCGCAGAAGCAACGAGGNACGGAGATGGTCTTCACGGTGTGTCANGTTGCCATCTTCATGCCACTGTGCCACTGACCANGNNGCTATAGATCGCGAACATGATCCAAGAGTGGCTNGTGGACAACATCTCTCCACCCAACGAGGTTGTCGGCTCCCTCGCTATACAGATGAAGAANCGCGCGGAGGAGGAGCAAGAGGCCAAGAAGCGCCGTGAAGCNGAGAAGGCTGCTCGAGANCAACAGGANAAGGAGCGTGAATTGAAGGAGCTCGAAGCCCAGATCGAAGCGGATGCACTNCGCCANCTGCTCGAGCGGCAACAGCANTACAAGCAGAGGAAGAGGGCGAACTCCGAAACGACGGAGGTACCATGGATGGGTGATACCCCGATGGAGACGTTCAGCCACGATATTGTTCTNGACGGAGTGCGTTTNAANTCTGTGAAACTGTTCCANCCAAGACGAGGTGCGTGCCCTTCNNCGTTATCTGGGNATGCTGTTAATAGTCCACAGTNGGNATCGAGACGATATACCTCGCCGANCCTGTTTGCGACGATCTNCAGCACACGCAGCCACTCGAATTGCACATNTACACNTTNGAATCCTCNTANTACTCNACCAATCAAGGNCGTAAGAANCTGAAGCAGACGGAAGANGAGATCAANGAACTNACCANCATCCGGCACGACAACCTNGTCAGCGTNTACGCNGTCAAGCTCAACCTNCCCCACTCNAGCGACCCNGCCCAGCTCATCATCCTCATGGAGCAAGCNCCCCCAGTCTCGCTGCACGANGTCCTNAGCGACTCGCACTCCNTNAAGGAAGACAGNGCATCCCAATACCTCCANCAGATCCTNATGGCCCTCAANGCATTGCACCANCGCGGACTCGTCCATAGAGGGATCAACACGAAGTGTATCGGACTTGCTGCAGCACGCGANAATCCTTCTCGNAAAGTCATCAAGTTGGGGAAGGCGGTGTTCCATACGCATCTTCTCGACCTCCATCGCTCCAACTCGTTTGGNCCGCATGTNCCTCCNGTNCCNGATGAGCCAGAGCTTGGAGATGGGTGGCTGTCAAGGGATGTGAAGAACGAGAGCTCCCTCCTATATACCCGCCGACGGGATATCCACAANGTCGGGATCGTNCTGCTTGAGATGCTGATGGGGCTGGACGTAACTGAGAGGTTCAGCGATGTTCANAGCGCTATNCATGCTTGTACGCCNCTTTCACCCTACGCTGTCACCACTTCCCTGACCTACATTCCCTCATGCAGCTTCTATATCACCCGCTCTTTCAAGGCAAGCAACCTCCATGCTCNTCGATACCAANAAGAATGGCGTCAACTGCATGAACTTGTTGTCTGAATTGGCTGAAGCNGTCATCGCNGACGAGGTATTCCGCACACCCTTCAACAATCGCTCTGCCCCAATCCCTATGAGTGCACGATCAGCCGCCGGNTCGTATGATCCAACNACCCCGGTTCCAAGCGCGTACCATGGCTCTCCTGAGCTCGAGTACTTCAACGCCNCGCGGGGGTTGAGNCAGAGGCATGCTAGCCGGTGGAAAGATGATTGGGAGCAGCTCGAAATTCTGGTACGTANCCTCTGTGCGTTTGCATACAGCGGCGACTGACGAGGAGACAGGGTAGGGGCGCGTTTGGGTCGGTCGTNAAAGCACGCAACAAGATCGACAATCGTATCTACGCNGTGAAGAAGGTTAGNCTGAAGACGGAGCAGAACGATAACAAGATNATGCGTGAAGTCAACGCACTCAGCAGGCTNAACCATCGGTTCATCGTCAGNTACTATACCACATGGATCGAAACCGACGAAGCACCCTCCGAAGCGCCTTCCACCAACGCGTCTGACGATAGCGCAGAGAATTCCGCCAACCCTTCCGTTACNGGNTCTGACTCGGGTGAAGANGACGATTCGTNCGACTACACAGAAGACGGGACAACCTCCGGAGGGTTNNCANCNTCCATCTCNAGGAAGAGAGCGTCAATGGATGAGAGGTTCNTGCCGGTCAACGGGGGCTTCCTTGACATGGACGANTTTGACGATGACAAGAGTGGGTCGCAGAGCAGTTTCCCGAGTATACACTTCAGTGAGGGGTCGGGGAGNCCGCAGAATTCGGAGAGNAGNGAAGANGAGGAGGATGCGTTNGANACGTTGTTTACGCCGGGAACGTTGCAATTGAGTCGGAAGCCNAAGGTNGAGAGNACGCCTTCTCTGACGAGGACNCTGTACATNCANATGGTNCGTTTNCACCGCGCAGTCCGAGTCTGCCACANNNACTAANCGAGGGNTCTACAGGAATTTGTNGAGAGGCAGACACTGAAGGAGGTNAGGANTNTNCTNTANNGAGCCATNTCCAGTGAGATTGACGGCNTGNAGAGGGTNGATGAAGGCATCTCNGAAGACGAGGGCTGGAGGCTCTTCCACCANATCATCGACGCTCTCGTGCATATGGCGAACCTCGGTATCTTGCACCGAGATATCAAGCTGACGAACATCTTNATCGGTTCGTCCCGCANTCNNCNTCTAGTTCTGNNNTTCTCACCNTATCCCGTACAGANGCAAATGGGGATTGCAANGTTGGAGACTTTGGCCTGGCTACGTCTAGTCTGGCTGCTGTNGACCCATCTGACGTCTCCCTGAATGTGGCGACCTTCGACGGAGATATGACTCTAGGTACGGGACAAATNGCGTTNCCCNAGGTACCTTACTAATACCCTATCTAGAGGTNGGAACNCGCTTGTACATCGCGCCTGAGATTCAGTCCAAGGGAAGGAGAGGCCCACGCAACCACAACAAGGCCGACATGTACAGNCTNGGAATCGTCTTTTTCGAGATGAACTACAGGTTCTCCACGGGTTCTGAGCGTATNGCTGTNCTGGAGAACCTAAGGAAGCCGGGTATCTTCTTCCCTCNGTCTTGGGAACCTCATCGGACCCGGCAGAAAGAGAGTGAGTCAGGAGAATNGGNTGTGTGTCTTTGAATAAGGTGCTTACGAGTGGCTTTANGTAGTTATTACATGGCTGCTGCANCACGATCCGGATAAGAGGCCNACTGCGATTGACCTTTCGCAAAGTCCGCTCTTGCCGCCTCGTGTAGAGGATGAGTATTTTCAACCAGGCNCTGAACATGATGGGTNCGTTTNNCCTTCCCTCCACTGTCCTCTNNNGNNCTNACNTNGCNNACNNANAGCCAAACCCGATACCCCTCANCACCAAGCNGTCNTNTCTCTGCTCTTCAACCAGCCNACCAAGCCGTCTCGTGGCTTCCTNTACGACAAAGACCTCGAGCGACCTGAATACCTCTCNCTCACAGATGCAGTGCAAGAACGCTTAGCGACTATCTTCAANCTTCACGGCGCNGTTGATATCGAGCCGCCTCTGCTTATGCCTGTNGTNGATAAGGAAGAGGAGAAGAACCANGCGACCTTCATTGACCGCATGGGNAACCTNGTNAGCCTGCCAAATAACCTCCTCGTNCCGTTTGCGAGGTTGGCTGCGAAGAGTAATGTTACGCGTATCAAGAGGTACCATATNACGAACGTCTATCGCCCCAAGTGAGTACACACATCCGGTTTGGTGGNCTATGNTGTCTGACTGTAGCTGGTAGTCCCGTAGCTGGACACCCTCTCATCCAGAAGGCTGCNGTGTTNGATATNATCACTCAGGACTTGGAGCATGGGCCNGTTGCCGCTGGAGCAGAACTTATCGCTGTNGCGAACAACATCCTCAACAGCTTCCCCAACCTCAGCCAGACCTACAGTATTCACGTATCCCATTCTTCNGGTGANGTNCANACTNNATNTTGCTTTTGACACGNATNTCTCACCCCTCTGCCNTGTAGTGGTGGAACTGGCTTTAGGGCGTGTTGCTATCGAGCAACGGAACGCGGTGGTGGAAATCCTGACNCAATCCAAGTCGACTCTCGCNCAGAANCGCATGCTCTTGATGAAGAAAGGCCTATCTCGTGGTGTCGTCGACGAGCTGGAGCTCCTCAACGAAACGGAAGAAGACTTAGAAGAAGTCATCGCCAAGCTNGAGAAGATCGGCTCCCCTCTACTCCCACTCATCCGCCCGGCACTCGCCGAACTCAAAGCGACTTTGCAGCACGCANCTTGGACTGGGGTTGACCGCCAGATCACTATTCATCCNTTGATGNTGGGTAGCCAGCATAGTCACTTCCGGGACGGCGTTATCCTTGAAGTGGTGCATAAGAGCAAGCCGAGTAACGTTCTCGCTGCGGGAGGGCGGTACGATAACCTNATTGCAAGGCACTCACCGTTGAAGGCTGCNAANACGACGCCTATAGCGGCGACTTCTGGGTCTGCGCTNACCAAGACCGACTCGGTGACGTCGCTCGCAGCTACACTAACNTCNTCNTCNTCCCCACTATGCGCAATGGGCCTNCAAGTCGCACTNGAACGCATCCTCGCACAGCTAGCCGTCTATCAAAGCGGCTTCATCAAGAACTTCATCATCAAAGACAAAGACGANCGCAGTTTCGGGTACTGGAGCCCNCGACGNTGCGACGTNTACGTCGTNAGCTACCACAAAGGGTACCTGCAAGACCGGATGGAAGTCGTAGCGAANNTNTGGGCGCATGGGATCAGTGCGGATTTGATGTATGAGAGTACGATTGGGGATGTGGAGTATGAGAGGGTGGAGAGTGTNTGTGAGAGGGAGGGGATNCTNTTTACGGTGTGTCCACGACCGAGGATGAGTAAAGGCTCGNTGGCGGCGTTTAAGGTGAAGAGTATTCTGAGTGGGCAGGAGCATGATGGTGAGTNTNCATNNNCTNNTNTGCNNGTTNCTNTNNNNGTCCNGTGNNCCTGACCTTCACTTCAANNTNTNNNAGTNTCCCGAGCCGAGCTTGTAGGTTGGTTGCAGCACCATATAGCTGAACAGAAGCGCATCGACTTGCAATTTGCTGGAGCNCAGAACGCTCCGGACTATGGAACGCCTTATGGGCATCCNCACCAGGACGTNAGCACCTCCCATGCGAGCGANGTCCANCTGCTCTTNCCCGCCGATATCAAGAAACAGAGGAAGCACGTNAAGCATNTNTTAGGNGACAGAGGTACGANNCCTTNNNCCCCNNCCCCTTNNCTNTNCANTNNNC
>JANDKE010000195.1:0-33021 GCA_027627275.1 Coprinellus aureogranulatus | reverse complement strand
TGAATGCTAGGTCGGTTTTAGGAAAACTGACACTTCTATCCTCGTGGGTGATTCCCTGTCACCGGTCAAAGGATTGAATAACCTTGTTACTTGTGAGACTCGTGTACTCGGCGAAAGTAAGAATCACCGGTGGGTTCTTTCCCGGGTTATCGGAGGGAAGAGCAGAATGTTGGAAGATCAGAAGAGTCGTACGCCGCATACCCCACTTCTCTCATTTTTCTCAAGACGGCGGGACCGTGTCGGTGTTTCGCTGATGCTGGCGCGGTGTTGAACTCGACGTCCCTGCAGCCCGGACTCCCGGAGGGGACTTTCATCTCAACTGTCAGACTCGACATCTCCGAGTATTCAATTCGTGCAAGATTTACTTGCTACTTTGGTATGCTGTACCAGAGCTTCCCATGAAGGGGGTTCTTTTCCGACTACTGCTCTGCGCGGTGCCGGGATCGCCAGGCCATGTCAAGGCGCGGCGGAGGCAGTAGGAACTTCAAGTCAAGAGGATCTTGGGCGGCTCGAAGAAGCATATCGCGCATCCATCAGTGCCTGTTTACGACTGCGGTTGCGCACACAGTTGACCGACGATAAGAACCTTATTGACCTCAGTGCTACTCAGGCGAGCAGGCTGCAGCCTCAAAAGTTTTTCAAGGGTCAATTTGAAAGGTACTGGGCTCAAACTGTATTGAATACACACACAGCGCCCACATATTTAGTGGCGGTGGCGACGAGGATTGTCGTAGACAGGGCTTTGACACGTTGATACTTCTCGACGTGGGCGCTGGTGGGCGTCGGGCACCACGAGGCGGATCATTTTCTGCTCCCTGGACGCCATCATCGGTTCGGTAAATGCCGGCATGGCTTGTTCAACGGCCACCACCACAATGATGAGCGCTTTCAATGTTTCCTACTCATCTTGTTCTTCAACTACTGAATACCGAGCAGAGAAGGGCCTAAAACGAACATATGACGTTGGGGAGGCACTTGCAATGGGTCCAGGCGAGACGATCTGATTTGAGGTCAAACCTCACGGTGTGGTGTGGAAACCAAATCATCCAAGTTCTGTCTCTATTTGACGAGCGTAGGGCAAATTCAAACGTTCAAGAGCAGGAGCATATTTTTTTCTGACTACGCTAGCACCGGGACTGGGAATTCAAGGCTCTACCATGCCTCTGCTGTCTCCTGTCAAGTAGTATCTTTACAGCAGAGATGCTGAGAGATTCCACTCACGGTAGCCCGCCTATAGTAGCTCATCCAAGCACAACGACCTCCAAAACGCCAGAAATGAAAGTAATGCGTCAACCTGTGCTACGATATTCTGCATTTCAAGGACACTGAAGAGCGTACTACCTCGACGTCACCGCAAAGTGCGACGCGTTTCGGCGGCTGTACAGCTCCCAAACTGGCCCGATCGCGTCTTCCCCTCAGGCTGAGAATCGACGGCATCTCCAGCTGTTGTCGATGGTCAGTATGTTTTGTATGTGGCTCCTTTCCCTTTGGTTTCTCTCTTACCTAGTCGCCTGCCATGGCTTCGATGTCCTCGCCGCAAGCACAGGCGAATGGAAACTCAGGACGTGTCCCATCATCCCGACCCCACATCCTGCAGCATTCTTCGCGCTCGCACAGCGTCTCTGTCAGCCATTTCGACCCTTCAGGGGTCAAGACGCTGACTCGGCGGCTCAGCGAGGCTGCGGGGCAAGAGGAAGCTTTACAGGAGCCTGAATCTCCGGAATCCATTGATTCGGACGAAACGCTGACGGTAGGAGAGCATGTCGACTTTGAACGATTCGTGCGGATATTCCTGAAGAAGTGCGTCGTTCGAATCTCTGTCTTCTTCTTTCACTGACCAAGAAACTTAGACGAGAGAAAAGCGAGATCAAGCCTCGACGGCTCGGAGTACTCTTCTCCAACCTGCGGGTCGTAGGCATGGGTGCATCCGCAAGCTTCCAGCCTACCCTCGGCTCGCTGTTCAACCCCATGAACGTCGTTCACGCAATCCAGACGCTGCGTCACCCACCGCTTCGTGACATCATCTCAGGATTTGATGGTGTCGTCCGATCGGGGGAGATGCTACGTGAGTTTGACTCTTATTCGCGTCCGCGATAGGACCTGACGCGTAGGCAGTGGTCCTTGGTCGCCCAGGTTCTGGGTGCAGCACGTTCCTGAAGGTCCTCGCCAACCACAGGAGCGGGTTCCACAAAGTGGATGGGGACGTCGCGTATTCGTCGCTCACGCCGAAGGAGGTGGCGAAGCATTATCGAGGGGATGTACAGTATTGCCCTGAGGACGATGTTCATTTTCCTACTCTGACTGTGGATCAGACTGTCACCTTTGCAGCGAAGACGCGGGCGCCTCAGCGCCGTATCGCTGGGTATACTCGCAAGGATCATGTCCGGACGGTCGCAGATATTTGGGAGACTGTGTTTGGGTTGAACCACGTCAAGGATACCGTCGTCGGCGACGCATCGATTAGGGGTGTCAGTGGTGGCGAGAAGAAGCGTGTCTCGTGGGTGTATTCCAAACTCCTTTCGAGCCTGCTTGCTAACGCAATCGTAGTATCAGCGAAACACTCGCCACACGAAGTTTGATTACCTCCTGGGACAAGTGAGTGCGTACCGAGAGCGCAAGGCCTGCTTTCTAACGATCCCTAGCTCAACCCGCGGCCTCGACTCAAGTACGGCTCTGGAGTACGTCAGAGCGCTACGGATAGCGACTGACCTCGTCCATACCACCACCATCGTCTCCATCTACCAAGCTGGCGAATCTCTATACAACATCTTCGACAAAGTCTGCCTGATCTACGAAGGGAAGATGGTGTACTTCGGCCCTGTAGACGCAGCCCGGCAGTACTTTATCGATATGGGATACGTGCCAGCGGATCGACAGACGACTCCCGACTTCCTCGTATCCGTTACTGATCCTAGTGGGAGGCAGATGGTGGACCGGAAAGAAGGGAACGCAAACGGAGCTCCGACACCCAAGACTGCGGTCGAGTTCGAGGAGTACTATCGGAAGTCTCAGATTTATAAAGATAACTTGCAGGATATGGATGATTATCGTGCGTCGTATACGCAGAAGAGCGAGATAGTCGCGGGCTATAAGGATAGTGCAAGGCAGGAGAAGGCGAGGCATACTTCACTCAAAGTACTCTACTCTTCATGTCGGAACTGAAAGATACCCCCTCGTCTGACTAATTCGTTCGTAGAGCCCGTATGTCATATCGGTCGCGATGCAAGCGCGCATCGTCATGCTACGCAGAATCCAAATCATGAAAGGGAACATGACTCCTCAAGCTCTACAGACGGCGTAAGTGAACCCCAAGTCATCAACAATCTCATAGAGCTCATCTTCCTTGACCCACAGTACCTTCGTTTTGCAGGCTGTCATCATCGGTACGACTTTCGTACGGCTCGGAGAGAATACAGCTGCATACTTCTCGCGTGGAGGTGTCATTTTCTTGTGAGTGGTCATAGTGCCACACGTTTATTACCTCGCTCAACCGAATCGGATAGTGCGGTCTTCATTCCTACCCTATTCAATATGAACGAAATCCCTGCGCTCTTTGCTCAGCGGCCTATAGTCCATCGACATGATATCGCGGCGATGTATCACCCTTTCGTCGAAGCGCTTGCACTGACCTTGGTAGACATCCCGTTCACTTTCATCACGATCACACTCTTCTCCGTCATTCTCTACTTCGTCGTCCAGCTGCAGCAAACCGCGCGGCAGTTCTTGTACGTCAAACCTCATTTATCTTCATGCAGACGGTACTGAATTCGCTTTGATTTGCTAGCACGTTCTTTGTATTCCTCTTCGTCGTCGGACTGTCTATGAAGGCTTTCTTCCGCGCCCTGGCTGCCGCGTTTAAGTCTGAAGCCCCAGCTCAGGCTGTAGCAGGTGTCATGGTTCTTGCGCTTTCTCTGTATACCGGATACCAGATTCCCGTCCCGTCGATGATTGGTGCCCTTCGCTGGATTTCTTATATCAACGTGCGTCAGCTTTGCGACTCCTTCGTAACATTGGTGTTGAATGGCATTGATCGTAATAGCCCATTCGGTATGCGTTCGAGGCGCTAATGGTCAACGAGTTCCATTCTCTTGATGGGACCTGTTCGAACTTGGTTCCTTCTGGGCCTGGCTATGCGGGTATAACTCTCGCCAACCAGGTCTGTCCGGTTGTTGGTGGTGAACCGGGGCAGGAAAGGGTCAGTGGTAGTGCTTACCTGCAACTCTCTTACCGTTATTCGTATGGTCATCTCTGGAGAGTGAGTCGTCCACCCATTCGCTGTCTACACATGATTCTGACCGGCCAATCCTCTTAGAACTTCGGAATCCTCAGCGCGTTCGGAATCGGATTCTTCTTCTGCCTTCTCGTCTTCACGGAATACAACACCGGGACCTCGTCCGAAAAAGCCATAACACTCTTCAAGCGAGGTACAAAACCAGCTGTGCTTAAAGAAGCTGAAGCCGCTGTTGGACACGACGTAGAGAAAGAAGCTGCAGCAAAGAAGGCTGGAGCTCCAAATGCCGGAGATGGGGAGCAAGAGGAGAAGGCAAAACAGGCGTTGGGCGAGCAGCCTAAGATGACGAACGTGTTTTCGTGGGACCACTTGAATTATGGGGTGAAGACGGGCGGAGGGGAGGTGAGGAAGTTGTTGGATGACGTTTCGGGGTTCGTGGCTCCGGGGAAGTTGACTGCGCTCATGGGCGAGTCGGGTGCAGGCAAGGTATGCTTTTCGTTTGGTATAGACTCTCGTCGAGGCGCTCAGCTGAGGTTCCGGATAGACTACACTCCTCAACGTCCTGGCCGAGCGCACGGATACCGGTGTTGTTACCGGAGATCGGTTTTTCAATGGCCAAGCTCTACCTCCTGACTTCCAGTCGCAGACGGGGTATTGCCAGCAGATGGATACGCATGTCGGGAATACGACTGTTAGAGAAGCTTTGCAGTTCTCTGCCCGACTTCGCCAGCCTAGTACGGTGTCTACAGCAGAGAAGGATGCATAGTGAGTGTCACCTCTGAATAACCACTATAGAGTGGATCGCTCACTGAGTTCGATTCAGTGTGGAAAAGTGCCTTATCATGTGTGGGTTGACCGAGTTCGCAGATGCGATGGTTGGCACTTTGGGTGTCGAACAGAGGAAGCGTACCACAATTGGCGTTGAACTCGCGGCAAAGGTCGGTGCTCGCAACATCTCGAAGCCATGTCATCCCCTGATTCCAATGTAGCCTAAGCTCCTCCTCTTCCTGGACGAGCCAACGTCTGGTCTGGACTCACGCAGCGCGTGGGCAATTGTATCCTTCCTTCGCGATCTCGCCGACAGCGGGCAGGCAATTCTTTGTACGATCCATCAGCCGTCCGGCGAACTGTTCGCAGTGTTCGATCGCCTGCTGCTCCTGCAGAAGGGTGGGCAGACCGTATACTTCGGTGATGTCGGGCCCAGTTCACGTGCGGTCATTGGGTACTTCGAGGGGAATGGTGCTAGGAAATGTGAGGAGCGCGAGAACCCGTGGGTATTCTTCTTTACTTGTCGACCTGAATATGCTGATGCAGTGGATCAGTGCTGAGTACATTCTGGACGTAATTGGGGCGGGTGCAGCAGCGACGAGTGATAGGGATTGGCACGAAGTCTGGGTGAACTCGAAAGAATGCAAAGAAGCTGTGGACGAACTGAAGAAGATACACGAAGATGGTCGGAAAGAGCCACCCGTCTCCGCAACCCTCACCTCGTCTTTCGCGAATCCGTGGTTCTACCAAGCTCGTGTAGTGGTGAAACGCTCGTACCTGGCGTACTGGCGAGACCCGACGTACCTGATGTCCAAGATCTCGTTGAACATTATTGGGGGATTGTTTATTGGGTTTACGTTTTTCAAGTCGAAGAATACGATTCAGGATACGCAGAATAAGCTTTTCGTGAGTGGTTTACGAGACGAAACGTGAAGGAGATGGAGCTGATTTGTGTCAAGGCGATCTTTATGGCGACGATTATGAGTGCGCCCCTTGGAGGGCAGCTTCACGTTCCCTACATCAAGGTGAGTTTCCAGATCCTATCCAGCAATTATTGACCCTGACATTCACGTTTTGAACAGATGCGGAACATCTACGAAATCCGAGAACGCTCCAGCCGAATGTACCACTGGTCTGTCCTCGTCACATCTCAAATCCTAGTCGAAGTGCCCTGGAACATATTCGGGTCCTCGCTCTTCTTCCTCTGCTGGTTCTGGACAGTTGGGTTCCCGACTGACAGGGCAGGCTTCACATACTTTATGTATGGCGTACTCTTCCCTATTTACTACACGACCATCGCTCTTTCTGTCGCGTCGATGTGCCCTACGGCGGATATTGCTGGGTTGATGTTCTCATTTTTGTTCTCGTTCGTGCTTACTTTGTGAGTGGCATGATTCTTTCGCGCTGTTGAGGGTTGCTGAAGTACTACACGCAGTGATGGTGTTGTACAGCCGTATAGAGAGCTTGGATGGTGGAGATGGATGTATCATCTTTCTCCGTTTACCTACCTCATTGAAGCGATGGTTGGCCAAGGTCCGTCATCCCCTTCTATTCGCTTTTGAGTCTGACACCTTTCCAGCCGTTGGCCGACAACTGGTCGAATGCTCTGACACTGAGCTCGTGACCCTCGAGCCTCCTGCAGGCCAAGCATGCGGGGCATTTATGGCGCAGTATATCTCTACGGCTGAGGGTACCTCACAAACCCTGATTCAACCAGTGGTTGTCGGTTCTGCTCGAGTAGGACGACGGACGAGTGGTTAGGGCCTCAGTTCAACATATCTTACCATAATCACTGGAGAGACTTTGGCTTGTTTTGGGCCTACATATTGTTCAATGTAAGTGTAATGTGCTTCAAAGCAGGCGCTTATAAACGATGCTGATTTTGCTGTAGATTGCGGGTGTGTACGTCTTGACGTATTTGGCGAGGATTAGGAGCCACAGGCATCTACACTGGGTTGCAGGGAAGATCACGCATTTGCTTTCTGGAGGATTCAAGCCATTTGGGAGGGGTAAATAGAGAAATGTACTCAACACGTTCTTCCAAGATTCCTCTACGTGTAGCGCGCACTGAAAAGAATTAGCGCTGGATATTTGGTTTCCGGCGTCGCTGATTGGCGGTCGGTCTTCCCTAAAAAGGCTCACCGGAGCGGCCCGCGCCCTCGGCAGATCAAGCTCCGCTCCAAACCGTGAGAAAGTGAAATTGGGTGAACGTGGTTGGTCACCGTCTGCAACAGCGACCAGCTCATATATTTTCTGTCCTCACTGTCTGCGGGCGTCGGGCCCGGATCCTAGGCATCTCCTCTACATCTCCTCCTTAATCCATTATGTTGCGGCTGGTCTCGTCGGTGTCGCGTCCAACGGCGGCGGGGCGACTCGGAAAGCTTGCGGTGACCAATGCCGGTGTGTAGTATTGAACTAGTGGTTGGAGGGGTTTACTGAGGTTTGGGTGCGTAGCCAAGAGAACATTTGCAGCAACAGCGTCAAGAGGTGCCGACGTTACGCTCACTATCGACGGCAAGGAGGTTACGGTTCCTCAGGGTGCGTCGGATTGCAGTGGGGTTAGCCGGGTTCGGGACTGAGGGAATTGCAGGAACTGCTCTTATTCAGGCTTGTGAGGCTGCAGGCTCTACGGTTCCTAGGTTCGTCGCAATATCCATAAATCTGAAGCGTTAACCTGACCTTTTGTACAGATTCTGTTACCATGATAGGTACGCCGGGTTATGTCTTCAGAGGTAGCAGAGGTTGAAATGGGTTAACACTATAGATTGGCTATTGCTGGCAACTGCCGGTGAGTCTACTTCACGACTACTAGACGCGCACTGAGTTGACGGATTGGCAGTATGTGCTTGGTTGAGGTAGAGCGGTCACCTAAACCCGTGGCGTCATGGTGAGTCGAATTCAGATCTATATTAAGGTTCAAAAGTATCAATTTCCTTCAGTGCAATGCCCGCCATGCCTGGCGCCAAAGTGTGGACAAATACGCCCCTCGTCCACGAAGCCCGAGAGGGCGTGATGGAGTTCCTGCTCGCCAACCACCCGCTCGACTGCCCCATCTGTGACCAAGGAGGAGAATGTGACCTCCAAGACCAGTCAATGCGCTACGGCTCAGATCGGACGCGTTTCCACGAAGTTACTGGCAAGCGAGCTGTCGAGAACAAGGATTTGGGCCCCTTGTCAAGACCTCAATGAACCGGTGTATTCAGTGTACGCGTTGCGTGCGGTTCGCGAACGAGGTCGCTGGTGTGGAGGAGTTTGGTACCACTGGTCGTGGAAACGACATGCAGATCGGAACATATGTTGAGAGGGTTATGGATTCGGAGCTGTCTGGAAACGTCGTGGACCTTTGCCCTGTCGGTGCTCTTACCAGCAAGCCCTACGCATACCACGCTCGTCCATGGGAGTTGAAGAACACGGAATCCATCGACGTCCTCGATGCCGTCGGTTCCAACATTCGCATCGACTCACGTGGCGTCCAGGTTATGCGTATCCAGCCCAAGACTAACGACAACGTCAACGAGGAGTGGATTAGCGACAAGACCCGATATGCTTACGACGGTCTCCGGTTCCAGCGACTCACCAACCCTCTGGTGAAGGAAGGCGACCGTTTCGTCGCAGCATCCTGGGAGGATGCTTTTACCGCCATCTCTGAAGGCTTGGCTGCTTCTGGCGCCAAGGGTGACGAGATTCAGGCCGTTGCTGGTCACCTCGCCGATACCGAATCCCTCGTTGCCCTCAAGGATCTTGTCAACCGACTCGGATCCGACAACCTTACCCTTGACCAGGTCAATGGTAACAAGACCCCTGTTCACGGTGTCGACGTCCGCTCCAACTACCTCTTCAACTCCACTATCCCTCGCATCGAGGAAGCCGATGCCATCCTCCTCGTCGGCACCAACCCTCGCCATGAGGCAGCCGTCCTCAACTCCCGTATCCGCAAGAGCTGGATTCACACTGGCCTCGAGGTTGGCCTTATTGGCGAGCAGGCCGACACCGCCTACAAGTATGAGCACATTGGCACTGACGCCAAGGTTCTGACCGACTTCATCACCGGCAAGAGCGCGTTCTCTGAGAAGTTCAAGAGCGCGAAGAAGCCATTGATTATTGTTGGTAGCGCTATCGCTGAGCACCCGGATAGCGCTGCTATCTACAACGAGCTCGCCAAGTTTGTGGAGGTTAACAAGGATAAGCTGCTCACTCCTGAATGGAATGGCTTCAGCATCCTCCAGCGGGTAAGTTCCCGACCACGCTCACCCTTGCACTCACTCGTCTGAACGTTCTCCTCAGGTCGCCTCCCGAGCTGCCGCCTACGATATCGGCTTCACTCCCTCCAAGAACGCCTCCACCACCCAACCCAAATTCATCTACCTCCTCAACGCAGACGAAGTCGACCCCAAATCGATCCCCCGCGACGCGTTCGTTGTGTACCAGGGTCACCACGGTGATGTTGGTGCTCAGCTTGCCGATGTCATCCTCCCTGGTTCCGCATACACCGAAAAGGGCTCCACTTGGGTGAACACTGAGGGACGGACACAGCTCGGTCGTGCAGCTGTTGGAGCTCCTGGTGCTGCTCGTGATGACTGGAAGATTGTTCGGTAAGTATCCCCTAAACTTTAATATTATACCGTGATACTGATCTTGCCGTCTTCAGTGCCCTCTCTGAAGTTGTCGGCTCCCCTCTACCATACGACGACATCCTCGAACTCCGGGACCGAATGTGGGAGATCTCACCAACCCTCGTACGATACGACGTCGTCGAATCCACCTCACCCGAAGTCACTCTCGCCGGTCTCAAGCAAGTCGCAGCACAAACAACTGGAGCCAAGATCACCGGGGCGCCTATCAGGAAACCGATATCGAACTTTTACCAGACGGATCCGATATCGAGGGCGTCGGTGACGATGGCGCAGTGTGTGAAGGCGTTTGTGAAGGGGGATGAGTATGGGGATGCGGGTAAGGCGGCGCAGTCGTCGTTTGCATAGACTCTTCTTCCCTTGTGGTTTGGTTCTCGTTTGTAGTAGATTCGTTAATCCTCGCTAAAAATTTCATTCTCATCCATCGATTCTTGGCCTCAGATGGGGGGACCATTTACTTCGACAGCAACGTCCCTCAAGAGAACGCGAGCCCGTTCACGTACCATGCGCAGTGGTGTGGCTTTGCTGCGGGACGAGGAGAGGAGTTGTTGTCGTCGTCGTTGTACCATGCAAGCGGTTATGACCGACCACCACCCCGAAAGGAACCTCTCGACCACGGCGACGACGCCCTACATAGATGTAGAGCTTCTAGATCGACGCCAGTGCTTGGGGATAGAGCCTCTGGAAGTTATCCAACCTTCGGCTCGTGGAGCAGATTGGAGGCCGAGGCGCCCTTCAACCCAATTGTCCACCCCATTGCCCCATTCTTCCACTCCGGATACTTGGAACATGTCAAGAAACCCCGCCATTCCAGAAGCTGGACTCACAGCAGTAGAGAACAGCATCGGTGGAGAAAAGGCAAAGAAGCGCCGAAGGTTGGTCACCTTGGCGCTCGCCGCGCTTCACAGCAACTTAGGAACGTGGTGATGAGGAGGGGATCGACCTATATATACTTCGTGAATGTGTCGTGATTGTGCGTAGATTGTTCCGAGGTATATGGAGAATGTGAAGGGTATACAGGATTACATAGGTTCTGAGCCGGAGTGCGAAGATCTTGGACAGCATTGAAGATGGACATGAGATGGCATAGAGTTCGAGCAGATAGCAGATAGCGAGCGAGAGAACGGTGAGAGACGGAGATGCGATGCGAGCTGGCTTTGTACCGCGAGTCGGGGGTTATCTGTATGAAAGTCTGGGTGATTGTCCCTGCAGACATGGATGCGTCAGTCTCCCGAGAGGTGTTTACGATTGGGGAATGGAACGCACCATGGTTAACTCCAAAGTTCGCGTTAGTTACCGCCCCGATGTTGTTCACCGGGGCAGGAGCGGTGTTGTACCTATGTGGTGGTGGTGGGTGGTACGCATGCCCATCTAGGCGCCCAGCGTCAGCGGTACATTCCAGTTCGTGTAGCTGGCATTTTACTCACAGTAGCCCCCGTAAGGGTACGCAGGATACTCTGGGTGATAGTCGTTCGCGTAGTACTCAGGGTCAGAGCGGTACTGTTGCGGTGGAGGTGGTCTAGGGTGCGCGGCTGTATAGCTTCTGAAAGGGTTCTTATCACCGTGACTCTGCGCATAATTTTGAGGATATTCGTTCTGCTGTTCGGTGTAGTAACTCTGCGGCTCGTCCTGTGACTCCCCTCCCCAGTACTGGCCGTTCGCTTGAGGTTCGTCCTGGTGGTACTGATAATCGCCTTGCGGGCGCTCGCTCCAATATGGCTCAGGACTGGAATTGTTCGGTTGGTGCGCTGGCGGAGCGGGTGAAGGGTCTTCGTGCGCGGAGAAGAACTGTTCCACGAGCTTGGTCTGATGTTTCTCCACGATCTTCTCGACGATTTTCTCTGCTAGCTCGGTGGCATCTTGTTTTTTATTTTTCGTTGCTTTGTAGTTCGTGTCCATCGCAAGCTCGGTCTATCAGACGCAAAACGGAGTTAGGCTGACTTTACGAAGTAGCGACGGGGTACTCACAGTGAAGACATTCCATGAAGTCGTCAACCTCTGCCGCCACTCGCCCACAGTCGCTTTGTCTGCAGATCCCATGATGGTTCTGAGAATCCATCCGCGGTCATTTTTCTTCTTGGCGTATTCCTTAATACCCTCCAAGTCACTATAACGTGCAGCACAACCATGAGATGCGAACGAATGGTGTAAAGAAAGGGAACACACTGGCGAAGCTGCTCGATGGCTCGATGTATGACAGGGGATACGTAGTTCTTCCGGCGGTTAGCGTGCATGCAGACGACGCTGGTCACTCTCAGACAATCGACGATGATATGTTTGAAGCCACCCTTCACTTCATTTTTGTCCTGGTTGCCGATTCGCCATCAGCATCGTCGATCATTGACAAGCCAGCATTGGGAAGGGTGAAGTGACACTCACTTGGATAGCGGTGACTACAGCCAAGAGTCCGCCCGTTAACTCCTTCAAGCCCGTTATGGGGGTAGCCCCGGCAGTGTTCTTGAGTATGTTAAGGAAGAACGCGGTTGTGCTAAAGCTGATCCCTAGTATGTCCGCCTTTTCCTGAAGCTTCTCCTTGATATCGCAGTGGGGGTTGTCGCATGGGCATTTGAAGCTGTAACCTTCCGGTTCTGGCGACGATGGTGGCGACATGCTGGGTTCAAAGCGTAGAAGGTGTGGGGACGGCGTGGACAGAAGGGGAGCGGGGAAGGGGTGGTGGTTGGTATTCCATCCCGGCAAGATATGGCGAGTAGATATAGAACAAGGCGTGTACACAGCCAAATGTCACCGATCCAGAAGAGGAATGATGAACCCAAGTCAAAAGAACCATTGTCATAGCATAGACACAAGGTCTCTTGGCCCCTCGTGGTGGCCTGCACGATCCCGCATGCATCGGTTTGCGCGTTGAACGCCGTTCACGACGGTTTCAACGCGATATACAATGGCACCCGCCCGTGGCGTGGGTCACAGTGAGATCGATCTGTGCAAACCGCATTTGGAATATGGTAACCAAGCCAGGACCTTGACGGACGCCACTGAGGAGCGTATGAGATCCACGCTGGAAGAAGTGAAGGGGTAAACAGAAGGGGCTCACGACGACGGAGAACAAGGGCGATACCGTGACTGGCGGCAGTGCTGGCACGCCCCCTCAGGCCCATCGCTTCTATGACGCAAGGAGTTGTTCGGATAACTTCTGAGTCCATGTCTTCGTACAACGGCATGAGAACACGAAGTCAACACTGCCTTACTTATCACCTGGCCTTCAGAGAGTGGCAGGAGCGACGAGGGGTGTTCCCCGTGGTCGAAAGAGTGCCTCGGTTCTCGACATTGCAGGCTCTCGAGTTTTCAACCACTAGAGCGTTAAAGCTTGTCGAGACGCAATTTCGATTCCCCTTTTACCCGACGTGGGTTGAAATTGCTCTTGGTCCGTACTGGGAGGAACTGGAAGAAGTGATCGATCGGCATTGCCCGACATGCCAGGCAAGCTTTGTCACGGTGTGGCTCTGTGGGTCCCGGGCAGGCCACTTGACCTTCGCTCAATCCGACCTTTCTCCTTAAGAACACTTCGTTTATCGTCTGTGCAGCGCCTCAAGACAGGTTGGTAACGCCTCTTAGATAGCGGTGCAAGGAAGTACCAGGGTTATCAAGAGGCCCATCCACATTCTTGAGGCTGCGTATCTTGACACGCACTGAGAGCACCTTACCCAGGAGTGCGGCTCGATCGATAAGAGTTGGAACGCTGCGACCTGTCCGTCTCCTGCGAGCTGGAGACGGGCAGCACCAGAGGAGGCATTGGACCGAGACATGCATATTCAGCTCTGTCACTGTCAGCGCAGCGTGCGGTTTCAAGAACATGCGAATTGGCTGGCGATGAGGTCAGGGTAACCCTCCGACATGAAGGGGAACGAAGCATTGCACCATATGCTTTTGGATGATACATAAACTTTAAGTTAAGCATAACATACCACTAGGCAGATATAGATGGCGACATGGTCATAAGAAGAATGCCAGGAACGTCTTGGCAAGTTTAACAAATACGGGTGACGATGGCGAGGTAACTTAAAGATCGGGAAGAGTGCGAAGCGGGTGGACGCAAGAACGTACACACCTCGCGTATTTAATCGACCACTATCCGTTCTGCGTGATCGTCCCTACCGTCGTCTCACCAGATCAATATGCGAACGTGTCGAATGAAGTACACATGAACGCACCGTAATTCACGCCGAAGTTGGCGTTACCGACAGATCCTATATTATTAACGGCAGAAGGTCCAGAAGGAGGATATGACTTGGGGTGGTGGTGTGGATGGTGATATGAATATCCAGCTGGAAACGTTCAGCATATAACGAGATCAGTAATGTCAGCCGAAATTCGGAGTAAGCAACTCACGAGGGTCGTAAGGAGGACTTGAATGATAGTAAACCCCTTGATACTCTTCCTGCGGGTAATAATACCCTGAGCCGGGGGATTCGTGCGTTTGTTGTCCCGAGAAAGGCTGCTCGTGGTAGCCTGCTGGATAGCCCGTGTCGGAGCCATTCCCCTGGTACTCTGCATTTGACTGGGCCTGGTGATGTGAAGGATATGGATTGCCAACATATGCCATGGGATGCTGCTCATAGTCGTTGGCGGTTTCCTCGAAGACGGTTTGAAGAGTCGTCATATTCGAGTTGGCCGCGTGGTTTGTGTCGAGAATGACTTCAATCTGAGACTGTTACATCGAAGGAAAGCGCGAGGCGGTCGTATCTCCTCACCGAGAATAAGTGCGTAGCCGTCTTCATATTTTCGCGCATCTCTGCCACCTTTCCCTTGTCAACATTACTCCCAAAGAATTTTTTCCACCAACGACGCTTATTCAACTTTTTGGCCATATCTTGGATCACTTTGAGAGTGCTGGAGAGCAAGGGTAACGAGGGTAAGAGCTAAGAGAAGTATGGCTAGTTACCTCCTCGCCTCTTCAATCGCATTTGCCACAGGCTTAGATATCTCGTCGCCTCGCAGTTGGGCGTGGCGAACGACGATAACTTGGAATTTGCAGCAATCGGCAACCAAGCCTCGGAATCCCTCTTCNACGTCTCTTTGGTCCTGAGAAGGAGCTTAAGGTTCGTACGAATACAGCACAGTATCCAAACTCACCTGCACCATAGTAATGATGTANGAGAGNGCTGATGACACCTCTTTCAAGCCGATAGCACCTGGAACGAGAGACCCAGTATTTTTCAGCACGGTTAGGATAGTCTGNGCATGATCCAGCGTGACGCCCAGCCAGTCAGCCTTCTTCTGCAGCTCCTCCTTGCGTCGTCGTTTCGAATTCTTCTCTCCACTATGAGCTTCAGACGCCTTGTTACCCATGCTGGGAGTGGCGTCGAGGACTGGGGAGGCAAAGTGAAAAGTAGTTTGTGGGTGGCATCCGGTATGCGCCTTCGCATCTTTATTCAACTCAGTGATTGTGGCAAAAAGAATAAGAAGCGAGGCGCGCACCCGTCACATTCCAAAAAACGTTGGTCTTCTGTGATCGTCCCGCCATCAAATTTTGTGGCCACCATGAGGTACAGGCTTATTCTTATNCTTGTTCTNATTAAACGGCTTGTTGCACGAATGTATGCCTGTTGTAGGTAAGGAGATGCCAATTACGCCTGTCACTTGCCAATGCCTGCAATGTCGCAGCGTTGCATATTGCCCGTATTGTTCGAACTTAGCACGCCGAANCTCTGCAGGAAATCAGGAAAGCTGGTAAGCCCAGAACAACGGGCTCACGGGAAAGACTCAAGGTCATCGTTCTAACATGTAGGAGCGCAATGCGCACCCATTCCGAGATGTTTCANGAGGCGCAGTGATGGACTTGCTGGTTCCGGGATGCCAAAACGGTTGACTGAGCAAGGTTAGCCTTCAGGCCGCCGACCAGGCTCCGAGTCCGGGGCTCTCTTTCGTCGTAGCAGAACTGAGCATGACGAAAAATGCCGGAAACAGTGNCGGCGGGGTATCCTGGAGGTACATAGTGCTATTNGGAGAAACNATAGAGGNACCTAGGGATGCATGGGACCGAGTAAATGCATTAGCACTTCGGGACGACGCAATGTACAAAGCGACCTACCANGGAAANCGACNATTATCCCTGNCTGCCNCTTAAAGGACGCTTACNGNGTTCCGGATGGNTAATGTGAACTCATACATTCTCGTGACGCGCCTCCCTGTAATCCCAGCGGCGAGTACTGTTGGGGGGAAGAGGAGGACGGGGACAAAATGAATATATCCATACGAAGGGGGCAGGACATCCACACATATGGAGCAGGCTATATACNTATGCACNTACCAATTAGCNATTGCGAGAGGAGTGAGCGAACGCCAACGCCTCGTTGATGAACTCCCAGAACTCTCGACAGACACTCCCTTCGTCACATATACTGGNGTCCATCGAGACTTGGGGGAACAGCCGGTCAAGGTACCGGGCCAACGCAAACTTCTCCTGTGTGGTGAGTTGACCCAGGTCAACAGGAGTGTGCATCGCCAATGTCTGCAAACCGTGGGTCGATGCGAAGTCTTCTGGCGCAACCGGGATGGTATATAGAATTTCTACCGGGACTTCCAGGTATCGAAGCCTCGGATTCTTCAGTGCGGTCTTCTGTAGCTCATCCACAGTGGGCAGCACTGGTTCGTCGGCATCCTGCTTGGTCATCCTCTGGGGTATCAGCGCCAGGTGCTCCAGGAAAGGAAGGCCTTGGGTTATCCTCAGCAGCTCGCAGTGGACGTCGGTCGAAAGGAAGGGTATCCACTTGATTTCCAGATGCTTCAGTCTCTTCAGCTGCGATAAGCTGTTCAAGAATGGGCGGGGCATGGTGTACTGGAGGTCGTTTCGGAAGGGCAGGAGAGCGCCTGCAGGTGCGGTCGTGGATGGCTCCGTACGCACCTCCAGACGGGAGAGTGACGCGGCATTACGGCTCGAGTAGAGGGCGACCACTAGGGGAATAAGGACCATCTGCGTGTTTAAAACATCGGGGATTACATCCATAATCAATCGGTCGAGCCCTTCCGGAAGTAATGCGGCGGCCACAACATATTGCATCGTTCCATTGCCTTGAACCCAAAGGGTCTTGAGAGTCATATTGGACGGTTGTTCAGCAACACCTTTGAAACTGATGACGCCGGGAAATGTGGAGGCAATGGTGCGATCGTTGCTGTCCACCTTTTGCCTAATGTGCAGCTCACGAAGGGAAGGCAGCTGAGCCAGGTATGCTAATTGCAGCTGTTCTACGTTCGAGGCGATGGTGATACCTAGCGAAGTGAGGGACGATATTTGGCTGACGCCTGCAACAATTCCCGAAGTGACCGGATGCACCAGGCTGAGATGCGCCAACTGCGTTGCGTTCTGGGACAAATTAGCGACGAGAGCTTGAGCATTTTCATACCCTTCTGAAGATCTGTCCCTGATGAAAAGGAAGAGCTCGCGGACGCATGAGGTTGCGTTCGAGGTGACGAAGAGAGAGACGGGATCCGAGAAGTCCGTATCCAGACGGTGAAGCCCGGGAAAGAGGGTATTCGGGCGGTCTTTCGAGTTGAGTAGGCAGGCCAGCCACCCAGGGTTGATAGCGTTGAGTGCGCGTTTACCCAAAGAGAGAAATTTGATCTTTGAAGAATAGAGAGTAAACCGTGCCCATTCTTTGGCGGAAAATCTTGCTTTTGAATAGCGCTGTCAAAAAATGCAGGGGAGAAATAGGCAAGCGGTAGGGGCGTGAAAACGGGAAACGCACCATGGGGAGAATGATGCCACCATCTCGGTTTCTGTCCGCTGACAGCACGTATCCGAAAAGAGGGACAAGGCCAGTCGTAGCTTCCCAGAGAATTGCTATGCTTGCGTGAAAGAAAGTCCTATTCACGGTGGCTAAGCTTGCGAAAAAAGCCCGTGATTTCGCTGGAAATTGGGGTGGCTGGGGTTTGAGAAACGTCCGTTCAGGTTGCGAATCTGCCACCTGCCGAGGATTAAGATGCTGAAGTATCATAGCCGTAAGTTCATAGTTGTCCAACACCCGCTGTTCGACCGGCGTTGAAGCTCTGGAAGATATATTAACGAGGCATTGGGCAATGATGACATGAACATATTGTGACGTACCTCGTTGCAATACTTTCAGCGCCTCCCAGTGACTTGGACCTCGTCGACATACGGCTCCTGGTCATCATGACCAACACGATGTCGGCTGAAATGGCAGGAGAAGGTTGTAGTGGCTGCAAACGACTAGGTGGCAGCCTACGGCGCGTCTGATGCGCCAATTTCAATGTTCCCACGGATTGCAGGGGTCCGACGAGTCCAAAGTTTCAAGTTTGGAATCAATGGGCTGGTTCGATAGAAAAAATGAGTCTTAGATTGTAAAATTGTACTCTGGCTTGCGCCAGACAAAGAATGCGACCTCACGGAACTGTCGTGACGCCCATTGGCTGATATAAACCGCAGCGGCCTATTCATACACCATCTTCGCTGACTGGAACTTGCAGAAGCCACCTCGAGTGACATAGAGTTAGTCGGCACCCTGAAGGTTGGCGCGCTATGTTCTTGGGAAAGCCAAAAAAAATAAATATCAATATATCGACCCAGGAAGCCTTATGCTCCTCCGGCAGGTCGCAGGGCATCAATCAGCCAGCACTGGTCATCCGTGCCTTTCTGCCTTCGCAGCATCACTGAAGATATCGGGGTACATGTCAAGTATTCAGGGGAACAGTGGGTATTGGATCGCAATCCTACCCTGCGGAAAATGTGCACTGTATGAGCGATAAAGCCTGAAGCAGCGGTCAGAACGACGTACCAGAAGGGTGATATCTTCTTGTGTTAATTGCCTGAAGGGCCCTGTGGAACGGGCGCGCGAAGTTCACGAGCGAACACCGTCATTGATGCAACGTCTTCCCAAATATGCTTTCCTGAAGGTCCGCTAATCGAGTCAGCTTGTGGAAAAAGCTGAAGCAGATATCGGGTCATGTCGAGCTTATACTTGGTCGAATACACACGTGGTGACTCCAAGGATAGATATGCAGGTGCTTCACTCGAGATTGAGAAACGTAGCTTGACGGAAGAGCGGGGATTTCGCCAGGTAGGCAGTCTATAGAAAGTTGGAGTGTTTGGAGGTGCGACCATTCTTGAGATATTTTCTCCAGGTCGCCGAACGATGGCCGGATGAGCTGATCCACATCCTGACTGGTCATGCACCTGGGGCGTATGGAGAGCGATGCGAGATGAGGTAAGCAGACAGCTAACTCCAAGACTTCCAGTATGATGTTGCGGGAGAAGAAAGGCAGCCCCTGAATAATCAGAAGCTTCAAGTCGTTCAAGCCTTTGAAGCTTGTTACAAGTGGGCTGGTGTCGCAATATACTGGGTTATCACGCAGGGCGGAGACGTCATCAGCGTTGACTTCTCCTCGATTGGAACAACGCGCTTGCAGGGCCTCCAAGCCTTTATTCCGAGTCGCGTAGATCGTTAGGGTAGGGTTGAGGAGGGCCATGTGGCGGTAGGAGGACTCATGCGGTAGGACTTTCATACGAATCGTCTTGAGTGTGTTGGGCGACAACATTTTGGCTATCTGGTATTGCGCGATCCCATTCCCTGTTATGGAAAGGACTTGAAGTTTGTTAAGGGGGGATACTTGTGCCAAAGCGGACTCGACATCGACGGAATGCGGAAACTCCATATCAACTGCGTCCCATCCATTCTCGACCAGAAAAAGTGTCGCAAGCTCTTTCAGGTTTCCGAGGATTGATAGATCGATCTTTCCATTGATGTCTTGATTAAACCCCAAGCTCAAGTGGGTTATTGCACCCATCCTAGATACGTTGGAAAGGATGTCTACGTCGGGGGGTTGGATAAGGCGAAGGCAATCAAGACTAGTTGCCTGCTCTCGAAGACATGTTGTGTAGGCAAGGCGCACTTCGTGTTCGCCATCGCCCTCAGTGTCGAAATAGAGGCTCACAGTTTTGAGAGTGGAAGCGGCAGAGAAAGCCACGAAGAGAGACAAATCATCCGATGAGTCCAGAAAGAGTCGTTGGAGTGAAGGGAATAGGGGTCCATCCGTGCTTAAGGTCCTTGAAATATAATGATGCCAGCCCTTGGGCAGCTGAAGAGGCTGACCATGAGCGAGAGACAGCGACTTCACCCTTGGCGCGTAGATGTGAAATCGGGTCCGCTTCGTTTGGTTGCCCAGTCCCATATAGTAAGACTAAATGATCACACCCTCAGGTCGGATATAGACTTGGTAGGACCTTGAACATAACGTACCAGAGGTTCGAGCAATCTCCCGTCCTCCCCTGTGTCTGCAGGAAGAAGAACACCGAAGAGCGGCTCGAGTGAATGCATGTTTTCCCAGAGCACATCCGCGCTCGCGTTGAAAAATGAGCGATTGATACGCATCCAGGAAGCAAACTGATTTGTCCAAAAGACAGGAAGCTTGGGTATGTCGATCTCCGAAGCTGGCATCCCGTCGTAAGCCACATCCCTGAGCGAAGAGAATATCAGGGACATGAGTTCCGCATTATTCAGGACTTGTAGAACGGCTGAATTGACCTGGCTTAGTGAACTGGGATGAGATACAAAGGAAATGAAGCCAACCTTTAGGATTTGGCTCTGTCATCGCGCCCGTGATTTTCGTGCGTTGAGATGCAGTTGAACGCAGTCACCGTCAAGGAGGAAGCCCTGTTGAGAGCATGAATGATGGCGCATCAACCAAAATCCTTGGTCGGCGTACGCCGAGCGCGGTTCCCGCATACTGTGCCACATCTACTTTTAAAACATTCAATGACTTGGGTAGAACGGTTCAAATCAAGGTACATACATACAGCGATTCCCGCTAAATATCCAGTGTATTCCTTTTATTCTTGTTCGGACAGAGAGCACTGTATTGATGATCCTACGTCGTATCCAACTGCCTATGTCACGGTGCCCCATCAACACGAGCGAATGTGGGTTCGAGAGGCAGTAGCCCTAACAGTGAAGAAGGAGAGGGGATAGCAGCATTTCAAAGGCATGGTGGAACATCCTAGCGAAAGTCCGGGTTCAAGCTCGGAAAACATAAACTCAGCTACTCGGTGGATGATGCCAAATGGTAGGAAGGTCCCGCGCGCATCTAATTATCTATGTCCCCAGTTAAATAGTGGCTTGCGCTCCTGAAAACGCCTGCAGTTCCTTCCGAGCCTCAGCCCGAAGGTCCTGGAATGACCGCACCAACTTCTCCATATAGTCCCACAGCTGCCATTGATCAGACCCCTTTTCCCAACCGGCAGTCAGACTCTTCAAATTGGGGAAGAGCCTATCCAGGTACCTCCCCATCGTAAGGAGATCCTCCGACGTAAAATATTCCAAGTGAACCGTCCCCTCCTCCAATATGTCGTCGAACTTCAAATTCACCAAGCCAGGAGCCGGGACATAGTTGTTCGGCACCACCGGTATGTCGTTGAAATCCACAGCCAACTGCAGTGACACAAGCTTCTTGCCCTTACGCGCAACGTCTTCCAACCGAGACAATGGTGGTAGTGCCAGCATATCGGCCTCCAGGCTTGTGATTGACCGCGGAGACAGAGCCAGGACCTGCAGGTTTGGGAGCTCGAGAACGACGTCGAGGATACGGTCAACAACGTCGACGCAAAGGAAAGGGATCTTCACTATCCTGAGCGTGGTGAGATGTTGCAAGCCCTTGAGGCCTGTATACATCGGCTTGAAGTCCATATACACCCATTCGTTTCGACGGGTGCCGATCGATTCTGCAGCAGGGACGTCGTACTTGGGGCAGGTGAATTCGAGGTGTGACAAGGAAGGGTTCCGCGCTGTATGTATCGCGAGGACGAGTGGGAGTAAGAGCAGCTGCTCATCGAAGGAATCCAGCATGACTTCCAAAATCAGCCAGGTGAGTGATTTGAGACAGAGGCGCTCTGCCGCCAGGAAATGGGACAACGCATTGCAAGTAATCCTGGCCGCCTGGAGGTTCGGCAGGTCTGCTGATGTTGCGATAAGGTCCTGAATCTTGAGCTTCGTAGGCCAGAGCTCCGGCGAGCTGGACGTATTGTCGGTTGGGGGGAGATGTTGTCCGATTACGAGACCCTCCAAACTTGTGCATTTCGCAAAATTGGTGAAGTCAACTTCGTTGGAGTTGGGTCCAATCCTGACGAGTAGCGTCGCGATGGATGGGCAGAGGCAGATGTTGCGCAATGCATACTGGGAATCGTGTGGGCTGAAGAGGCGAAGTAGTTTAAGCCTTCCTGTTCCGGCACTGTTTGCGCATAACGTTGCAGCCAAAGAGGCGCCGGCTTCTTCGGACTGTTCATCCGAGTCTTTGTCGAAGTCGATAGTGACGCTTTTGGCGTATGGTCCGGAGGAGTGTGCGACGAATAGAGAGAGCTTGTCGTTCGATCTGATGGTGAGCTGATTGAGCTGGGGGAAGAGGGGATCGGGGCGAGATTTGGACATGGCGAGATGGAGGAGCCAGCCGTCGCTCATGGGCTCGGTTTCTGGCCGGTTCAACACGAGTACCTTCGTCTTGGAGGCGTATAGCTCGAACCTATGCCAGTGTTCAGGAGTAATCAGGCTCATCGCGTATGCCTTGGCTGGCGTGAGCGACCAGTCGAGGAACGAGGTCTGAAGGGCTTACCGGGGGGTTACACAGGTTCCCTTCCTCATCTCTGTCGGCAGGGAGTACAGTGTAAAAGAACGGCACCAGGGTATTCATTTTCTCCCAAAGGATAGAAATGCTTGCATGGAAGAATGTTCGGTTAATGCGAGCAAGACGTGCAAAGTACTGTGTCCATTGAGCGGGGTATTGAGGGACATCGTCTTCGCTGTCGGGAACTTGTGCCTCTTCGTACTTGATGGTCCTCAGGTAGTGGAAGATGTGCGTTGTGAGCTCCGCATTGTTGAAGACGCGTTCATATACTGGCGGCACGGCTGTCGTCATCGTCAACGCACAATAGGCGCCTAGAGGGTGACCTACCTGGTGTATCTCCCGACTCAGACACTTCTGCCATGCTTCAAATCTGACAAGCCTTTGGGATAGGATGGGAGAGAGAGCCTGGGGGTACTTTAGATGGACGAAAGGACGGACAAGCACGGCCATGACGCGCGTGAGGTCAACATTTGTCTCAGATTCCAGAAGCGTCGGTGAACGCCATCAATTCTGACGCGCACCCGCCGGAAGCGCCGGTTGCCAAGCGGGACGATGTCGAAGCGGAAAGGAACATGCTTAGCGAGGAAACCCTGGTAGTATTCCTTGCATGAAAGCGTGGATACACATTCGTACCTATGGCCTATTGACCAGCGTCGTGATCCCATTATTCCAATCTTCAACCCTCATCGCGCTCAGGACGCTAAATGTCGATGATCTGGTCCCGACGAATCCTGTCCCCATGCTGAGTGCAACCTTGTCGATCAGGAGGGGGTACCATGCACCGAGGCGCTCAACTGTTTGTTCGGCCGCATGGTCGAAGTATATCCAACCGAGGCTAGAGATCTCTTGCCAGAAATACGGGTCAGTTTCGTCTGCAGCACTGACATGAGCAAAGAATCAGGTGATGATTATCAATGGACGCACCCGATGCAACGTAGACCTGTGTCACGTCGGTATTGCGAGTCTCTCGGAGCTTTCTTCGGACGTCGTCCACAGCGCGCTGGTAATGTGAGACCGGAATATAACACGGAGGTGTCTGCCCTTCCTGACACTTAATCTTCCAGTCATTGCGGCGGATATGAACAGTTATCATCTGAAATGACAGGACGTCAGTGTCACCGCGTGTAGATGAAGTGGCAGACAATTCAGCGCACGGGTGGTAGAACTGAACCATCGTCTATCTTTAGCGCCCTTCTCAGATACCCTTCTGCCAAATCCATGAGAGGTTGAGTGAATCGCATGTTAGTGCCAACAGTATTCCAAGCCGGAGACCACCGCTGCTCGAACTCGTACGGCTTGACTCCGCTTGTCACAAAATACAAGAGGTCGAAGCAAGCCAGTTGTTCATCCGGAGGTAGGGAATGTTGGTGTAGCCGCGACTTCGCCATTAGCGGGAGGTTTCGTGTCGCAGCATTGGGGTGTTTGGGCCATACCAAGCTGGAGAGTGCTGGGAAGGTCGTATGGACTTCTGCCTTGTTGCTCTCGTTCATGTACGCGAAGTCGGGGATGCGAGTGAAGGACATATCGATCCTGAGAACGTTCTCCGCGCCTTTGACCCAAGTCGGGCTTCCTACAGTGCGCTTGTTCGTCGACCAACACCCGAAGTCCTCGACAGTTGGATCCGATAGTTCAGTGTCGACTTCGACAGAGGCGTTACTCGGTATGGCCTTGACTTCTGCCCACTCAAGAACAGGATGGCGTAGGTTGGCTCGCAATGTTGTAAGGTTGAAGAGCTCTCCAAAGGGTATCATCCCAGCGTCGATTGCTGAAGGGAGATGAGCCGAGCATAGGAGTATGAGCGATTTAGACACGTACGGACCCATCCTGGGGGTATCATTGGTGGAACTATGGGTATTCGTTGGGTGATAACAGCGAGATAAATTAGGTGCATCTGTAAATGCGTGAGCGCTGAGGCGAGACGACGGTTTGACCTGCATACATATGCAATAACTTTATTCGCTGCGAAGAGTCAGCGTCGATGTATATACCAAGGGCGGGGACGCTTACTGAATGCAGCTACCGGAAATGCTGTCAGGTAGTGGCTGTCGTTTCGTAGGTTATCTGGGAAAGTGCGGGCGCTTCTGAGCGATGGTCGCAGCTGGCTGTTTGTGGTCCTCACCTCGTCCAAGTACAGTAGGATGTGGAAAGTTGAGGCTACTGGATGGCACTAGCCATGGCGGAACGTCAAGTTGTGTCGAGCTTTTCTCGTCTGTGGGGGTTGCTGTCCGCAGTGTTTCCGTCCGCGTCGAACGAGGGAGAAGTTGGGCAAAGAGAGTGATGACAAACACGGCCGTGAGGGCTAGCATGACCGTCGTCCTACGAGAGCGATTCCGAAGGAGCTCATACTGAGCCGAAGAGTCGAGCAGGGAGTTGTAGCCGTTGGAGGGCATCCCGCTCGCCTTCGCCAGCAGGATAACGTTGAGGATCAAGTCGTTCCGTGAGGCTCATCTAGGCTGTGAGACGTTGAATTGGTCCGAATGTGACGGTGATGAGAGTCTGACACAAGCCAAACGTTATGTTTGAGCGCCCATTTCGAGAGCTCGAAGGCGCTGTGCCTCATATCTCGCCTTTGAAAGGGGTGAGTGTCGATTAATGAGAGCAGAAGCCAAGATGCATTCCACTTGTCAACGGGCCTCTGTGGAGCAGGACATCGTGCTCGTTGCACCAGGATCTCGGCTTCAATCTGCGTGTGGGGAAACCCAGGAAGGCGCCGTTATCGCCGAGAGACCGATTTGTTTCCGTTGGGCGTCTATCTGAACCTCGTCGCTGGTGACCATTCCGGATAGTCTACCCAGCATATAGCGCCCTTCTAGTTGGGGTTATAAGTGGCCCTTCCGAGTCGTGTGCGCCCACTTTAGAACCCGAGGTCCGAGTAGACAGCGAGCGGACATGACTGCTCTATTAAAGCGGCCGGCACAGCAGGGGCGGCAGTTCGGCTGATGAACGAAGTTATGTAATGCTTTACCCACGCCTTCACGGAAGCCAGACGGCCCGGCTAGATGGAAGCTGTGGTTGACCGCGATCCACGACGACAAGCTCACAACAGACGCTTTCAGAGGCTACACGCTACCGCGCTGGTTGAAGATATGCAAAGAATTCATTTGCCTGCGCCCGTCTGGTTGTGGGTTTTGGCGTCATGTTCTCAATCACGAGCTACCCAACGCTTCTTGGTGCTTCTACAGCTACCACAAGGCCCCCCGACTGGCTTTGTAAAAGCACGCTTGAGCTCTCGGATTCTGCTTCCCAGAACATATGCTAAAGCTTCAATGGTCTCTTATATCTTATTGGAACCATGCGAGCAGGTAAGTCACAAGGCCACTCTTCCGTACGAGAATGGGATCCTCATTGTAAAGAAAGATTCAACAGTCTGTTTGAGCGACACATAGATCGCTTTTGTGTCTTGTTCCATGCTTCCGTGCCAAGGCAAACTTCACATTCTGAGTCTTCTACATTCATCTCGTGGTGTCTCTTATTCCTCAGAGGGTACCGAATCTCTCGGCAGTGTCGCTAGGAAGCCGCACTATGGCCTCAGTATCTCTTCCGAATGAGTTATTTAGCCCTTTTGCTGCCAGAAATACAAGCTGCGACACCACACAAACCCAGCTAGTCTCAGCGAAGTGTATCGGCTGATTTACGGGTCAATGTGGTTACAAGACTTCCTAGGCCTTCCCGTGAGTAATTCATCAAGTGTAACTCGTGAGCTGAAAAGCAGTTAAATTGTAGCTCTTCGGTTATATCCACTCCATGCTCCATGCCAACATGGTGCGACGGCAACCGAAATGCGGAAACTAACGTCGGCTTGCCTTCATTTGCGGGCAGCATCATTCACCATACCCCGCCCACTTCTCACAAAAGCCCAAGGAAACGCCGGACTTTGGGGGGCCAACTGAGGCTTCCTTCAAAAGACCACCTTGGCTTTTCTTCCTTCGACCTGGCCAAAGTTCTTCTGAGTGCCCTTGCACGCTGCGACGCGACCTCCAAATTGACAGCTGGCGCATCTGATCGCGTGTCTCTTCACCCGAACAACCCTTTTTCTCCCTCTTCAAAAGTCTATTGTCGACTTTCTCAGCGCGAACTGGACACTTCTCCACCCTTCTTCGCATGATCGGCGTGAGTAGCACGCATCACCATGTCGGGAAGAACACTATTCGCATGCGGACGAGACAGGTTTGGAAGCCGCTGCAGAGAAGACGTGGCGAAGCTTCCTCCCGGGACATGCTGGTCACGTCACTTGGGGAGGTATTAAAGTGAGGCTCGCTTTCTCTTGATCAGAATAGGGTTTCCCCCTTCCATATCCCGCTCCTTTGCTATCCCAACTATGAGGCTCCGTCGCGTCCTACCCATTCCCTTCCTTCTTTTCAGCACGGCCTATGGTGGCCTGGTACAAAGCGCTAACCCCCAGGTGCCTATCCAGTATGAGGCAACCAAACTCACAGTTGTCGAGATGTTCAGGCATGCCTACGACAACTATAAGTGAGTCGAATGTTTTCCGTCGTCGAGCGAATACTTATCCAATCGCCAGAGAATACGCATGGGGCTACGATAACTTGGCACCCTTGTCTCGGTGTATGTTCTTTCCCTAATGTGAAAAGCACGAAATAGAGATGTTCACCGGGTCTCAGCTTACAACCAGGGAAGGAACGGATGGGGTGCGACTATCGTAGACGCTATGGGCACAATGGTTCGTGGTGAAGTCCTGTAGTTATCGATTGCGCTAACCGTACGATAAGAGCATCATGGGCCTCGAAGTACGCGACTCCCCCTACCTCAGCTGGCGCGTATGGACTAAGACTCCCACAGGATTACCTGACAGAAGCCATTGAGTACGCAAGCAATATCGACTTCAGCCAATCCAAGCAGCCGGACGAGACAGTCAGGTGGGAAGAGTCACGGTCACCGTTCGCAAGGCAACTGACGCTCTGCTTCATCCATTAGTATCTTCGAGACGACGATCCGATACCTTGGAGGTCTTCTCAGTACCTACGAGCTGACAAACGAACAACACCCTGCGCTGTTGGAGCAGGCACGGAAGCTAGCAGATAAACTGGCTTACGGTTGGGTTGGGGTGCGTATTTCGCCTCTCCAGCAGAAGAGACGCTGATTGCATTCTTAGGAGAACGACATACCCTATGGCTGGCTGGACTTCACCAACAATCAGCCCCAATATGCCATTGTGTGTCCATCCATTCGTCCAACGAAGATTACGTTGCTAACCTCTCGTAGACTAACATAGCAGAAGCAGGCACTGTGAGTTAGCCACCATGCACGTCGAACATGCAAAGTGACCCCTCTGCAGTTGACCCTAGAGTGGTCAACTCTGTCAAAACACACCCAAAACCAGACCTACGAAGATTTGGTGCTTCGCAGCGTGAGGAAGATCGCGAGTCTGGTGGGTGGGCTCTGAGCGTGGCCTACAATGCAGATTCTGATCAGTTTTTGAAGGAAACGCCATTGCCTGCTCTCGCGCCCGTCTGGATCGATCCCGGTACTTCGTCCTTCTCAGGAGGTTACATCGTAAGTCACAGCACTCTCAGTGAACTCTGTCTGATCGGTCATGGATCATATACAGTCTTGGGGAGGTGGAGCGGACAGCTACTTCGAGTACCTCATCAAGCACGCACGACTCTCGAACACGGACGATAACCTCTACGCGGACACTTGGGCGACTGCCATCGACTCCTCCATCAGGACCCTCTTGAAGGTAAGCTGGTCTGCTCCCGTAGTCGGTGTTTGAGGCTGAACGACCTTTCAGACCTCGACCGTCGGCAACCACAGCTACTTGGCAGACTATGACTCCGACCAGCGCATTCGGCACACAAGCTCTCACCTTGCGTGCTTCCATGGCGGCAACTTCCTCCTAGGTTTGTCAGGGTTCATCGCTGATCTTTCTTCAAATCTAACGAAGTATTTCCAGGTGGGAAGCTGCTCGACAACCAGACGATCATCGACGTCGGCTTGGCTCTCGTTGACGGTTGCTGGAACACTTACGCTAGCACCACGTAAGTCATCCCCGACGAGATTCCGCGTAAATCCAAATATAATTGTACAGTCGCTTACCCCTACTCTTCTTCAACGTCTAGCACTGGGATAGGTCCCGAATCCTTCGGCTTCATCTCAGAAGAGGGTAGCTACACTGGCCCCGGTGACACTATCTCCGACGAGCAGCTCGAGTTCTATAACAAGACAGGATTCTACGTCAGATCTACGCCATACGTACACCGTCCCGAGGTTCTTGAGTCCAACTTTTATGCGTGGAGGGTTACCGGCGATACCAAGTATCTCGATCGTGCTGCAAGTGCTGTCCAGAGCTTAAACACGTATATCCGAGTTCCTTCAGGCTTTGCGGGCCTATGGAACGTCAACCAGCCTGGTGGAGGGTTGATTGATGACACTGAGAGCTTCTGGTTTGCCGAGACGCTGAAGTATTTGTGAGTACCCGGTCTTTTCGACTTCTGCTGCGTCAATATTTTCCGAGTTGCGAATAACACCACTTCGATGACGACTTTAGGTACTTGACCTTCGACGATCCTACCCGCTTCAGCTTGGACGAGTGTAAGCACCCGTCCCTTTCTCGGTAANCGTTCTCCGGCTGATCATGTTTCCCTTCGGGATTCTCTTCTTGCAGGGGTATTCAGCACCGAGGCTCAACTATTCAAGGCGCCTCCTCCGAAGGAGAAGTATGGAAGCGGCACACTCCTGAANCCCACCGGCACATTCAGGTTGACCGAAGGCCCTGCTGGCCCCGCCTACAGCGACAGCCCCGGAGCAAGGATGGCGANGCTCGACCATAGGATCAGGGACTGAACGAACGAGGATNGACTATTNATACAGGGAAANGATTCTATCATCCTGAAAGGCAGGGTATAGATACAACAACACTACTACATGAGTACAAATGGACTATCGTGTTACAAACACAACAGCATGATGCGTTCCAAGATCAGATGCACTGAGTGGGTATCCTATGATGTTTTCGGATATCNAGGTANGACAGGCATGAGGNGTGTACGNGTTGACGACGGGAAAGNCGTTATGGTACCGAGTCCAATCGTTGCTGCGTCAATGTTTCTGTCCTAACGGTCTGGAAGGCTTGCACAATATCGTGCACATGAGCCCACCTTTCCGAATCGTTCTCGTCAAAAGCAGCCCACGCTGTGAAGGCGAGGGAACAGGTTGTCTATATGCCGGCGCCAGGTTGAGCTGATTCCTCGACTCCCACGTATCGTCCGAAGTAGCGATGGATGAGCTTTTGCAAGCCGTGAGGCCGCGGCCTCGCAGTGGGGATGGACGCAAAGAGGGAAGATGCCGATGTTGCTGATGTTGTTGACGTCGCTGACGAAGGTGAACTGAGGTCTTGCGTAGAGGGCACGATCGGAGAGAAGGGTATGGTTGGGGGTATCGCAGCGGGTATTTGCGCGGTGTCCAGTGGCAATCTCAGATGCTTGAGCTTTGGACACAACCCTGCAAGGATCCGCAGGGCACTGATCGTTGGCCTAACTCGATCCGCACCTGCAGCGTATGGAAGCAGTAGTTCCGTCAGGTTGGGCCAATGACTGCCCAGGATCCGGAGGTTGTCATTCGTAAAGTCGATATTGTAACCTTCGAGCCGGAAGCCCGTGAGTTGTTTGAGCGGTAAGAGGGGTGAAATGGTTATCATTTGAATGTCTTCTGAATTAGCTGTGTCGCCAAAGTGGACGAGCGAGAATTCGCGTAGGGACGAGCCCCAGCGCTCTATCACTTCACCAATGAACCCAATTCGTTCAGTTGAAGTGTCAGAAGGTGTGTGCGCGGCGATCATTTCGAGGGCCGGAGCGGCTATGTGGGGCAGGAACGAGCGCGTAAATGCGAGAGGAGCGGTGATCGTGAGGCGTTTAAGGTCCCGGAATCCAAGTTCGGTTTCCACCGTCTCAATGTGTGAGTTCGTGAAGTCGAGTGTGAGGCTATTGAGCGTGAGCGTTGTGCCAAGCTTCTTCAGCCAGTCGAGCTCTAGTGCTGGCCCCATCCCTGTTAGCTCGAGGCTGCGTAAGGTTGGGAAGTTTAGGATGAGATCAAGAGTCCCGGGCGACAATCCACCGCCTCGAAACGCGATGGTATCGAGCTGTGCGCCGTCTATCCACAGAGTGTGCAGGAATGTTCCTGTTAGCTTGTCTTCTACACTCGTGATCTTGAAGAATTCGAGCGTCTGGAGTGATGGTGAGAGGAAAAGGCATACGCCTGAGATGAGGAAGTCGCTTTGGCTGATGTCGGGGCAATAGAGGTGTCGCAGGGCGGGAAGGATCGGTGTCGAGCGCAACTGCGCGATTCGAAAGTAAACATGCATTGCAATGTCCAGACTGTCGGGATCGCGGGTGTAACAGAACCTCTTGACGCGACGCGCGTACCAGTCGAAGCGTTCCCATTGTTCTGGCTCGATTCGCCCTCTCAAAACCTGAATTTTCTTTAGTATAGCTTCACAGAGAGTCCGCGAGTACGCACATGTGTCCCATCCGCCCGTACAAATGCAGGTAAGATCCTGAACAAGGGATACAAGGTATCCAGGGACCGCCATAACCGATCCAGTGCCGGTTCGAGGAATGCTTTGCATGTCAAAGCAAGTAAGGCAAGGTACCGCCTGGCCGCTTGAACCTGCTCGGGGTCCGCCTCGAGGTCATCATACGGCGCGAGATACTCGCATATCTCGGCCAAGATATCAGGGTTACTGTGGAAAGGTAACACCGGACCAGGGTTCTTCGAGGTTACGGTGGTTGTTGTCACCGCCTGGATCGCGTCGGCGCGCAGCTGCTGCGGCATCTGAGGTTTACCCATGGGTTACAGCGTTGGAAGAGTAGAGATGTGCACTCACTGGTCCCCGTCGACAGGCTTATAACCCAATCCTCAAGCTGTGGTGGTGGTCTGGGGTAGAGAACAGTGATCGCCGGCATCAAATCGCTGTCCCGCGGTGTGGCGTGGATAGGGGCTATGCCACAGGAGTGAAATATGGAGGAAGACATCGGGCCAATGCAGTAATGCAGTAGAGGTGTACATAGCTCAGAGTGCCTTCAGTGTGCCTTGTGAGCTATATAGAGCAAGAAAATTTGACGATCCAAGGTGTGCTTCATTTCCGAACCTATTTCACCAGTTGTCTCTCTGACTCGCTGCGAGTAAGCGCCCGAGGGAATATGGCACAGCTCCATGCCTTCGGGCATGAGGGGATGGCGAAATATGGCCAAATCCAGTTCGGCATATGATCTATGTGAGCTCACTGCTTCCCGAAGTGCACTCCTCAAGCTTAGAACGCTGCAGCGCAGAACCGACTAAAATAATTTCGGTATCGCTTCCCGAATTGCCATTCTCACATGGCCCCGTCGCTCGCCGAATTCGATGTTTTTATGATAGATTATGTTCCAATGAAAGTGTTGGTGCGCGGTTGGCCACGGTGCCTTCTCCACGGTGGCGATACATACAACATTGAATCAACTGAAGCAAACGTGTCTGTGGCAAAACGTTGAAGTGTCTTTCTTCAGGATGCAATAGAAGCTTCAGGGTCTTCCCAACGAAGCTGCGTAAACAGGTAAGTGTCAAACATTGAACTTCACCAGAATTCGCGAGAGGTGCCAGTGGGTCACTTACTGTACAAAGGGAGCTCGAGGCGCATAAGCATAGCTTCGATGTCCGCATCTCTGTCGCTCTTGCTCAAAACGGCAATGCAGACAAGTTTGTCCTAATGTCCCTGCATGGTGCAGATGATCGAAGATTTCCTGGTTGACGGAACAGCATAGGTGAGTTCGTTCAAGTCGCGCTTCGGACTTCCCCAGGCAACGGAGATCGAACCATGAGGTGAGCCAGAGGATCCTTTCAAGAGGAGGGATGTGTAAGTCAAACCCAGGTCCCCATGTCTCCTCAGGCGTCGGGAACACAAGTGCAGCAGCAAGGGGATCTACGGGCGTATATATCAGTGAGGGCGTAATCAAAGCCGTGGATGAAAGACGTCCTGCACCTTGGGATGATGATATAATGGGGGTGTTTCAAAACACGCCTTCAAGCCTCATGCACCAGCTAAGGGCTACCGACCAAGGTGCCGACAAGCAGGCGCTACCAGGGTAATCGCAGGCGCCTGCTGATAGCCACGATGCAAAGCCCGTGTTTCGGGAAACGGAGACGCCCTTCGAGAAGGATTCTAGCATAACATATCGTATTCAGTTGTCGTCTAAGCATACAGAATGGAGTGGTACTCACTAACAATGGAAGCCAATCCGTGTAGAATAAATACAGTCGTGTAAGGGTTCGTATCAGAAGACGATTATCCAGAGTCCAAATAGCCAGGTGAATGCCAGTAAAAGGGTCAAAAGTAAGAGTTCTGAGCGAGTCTATAGCGAGTGGATAGCAAAAATGAGGGGAGAGAATTGAGCTTGATCGATAAATACAAAAGAGTACGACGCGCGAATTTATGTCTTGTACATAATGGAAATGCTACTCATCGAGAATCATTGAGATACGCCACTTGTCAATGCGGACGATATGGAGTGGTTAGAGTCGATATCTCGGAGACACCTCTTCCTGATCCTAATAGCTAGTAGTCACCAGCCCACATTCATCCCTAGAACACTCCCCTGGCCCTCCGAAGGCCAATAGAGAGCTCTGCATTCTTCCAAACGTTTCATCAACTTCGAGAACGACCTCACACCAAAGGACTTGCCCCTTGGACTGAATAGGCAGGAGCTGGTCACAAGGTCGCGGCGAGTTGAACTTGCGGTCGCTCCTTATCTCGAAGTGGGTCCGAGAGGGGCAACTGGAAGTCCCGTGGACGATAGCGAGTACACACTCGCG